>JAWDGP010006848.1:537500-542500 GCA_033675545.1 Elysia crispata
CACAGCCTGCTTAATGACTCTCCGTCTGTCTCTCTCTCTCTCTCTCTCTCTCTCTCTCTCTCTCTTATTTGCATCTTCGTAGCTCATCTTCACTCTATCACAGCCTGCTTAATGACTCTCCGTCTGTCTCTCTCTCTCTCGCTCTTGTTTGAAAAAAAAAAAGTTCTAAAACTTACGGAGCATGTCAGTCGTTTCACCTTACGAAAAGAACACAAAGGCATCGAGAAAACGTGCAGATACAATCAAATAATGTCCATGTTACGAATATTAAAAAAAATATATATATATTAACTCCGCTATCGGAGCAAGGGCTGAGTGTGCTCTCAGTAGAAAACGGTGATATTCTAACCAGGAAGTCCCATATTAAGTGTGCCCGGATAACTAACAAACTCAACTCCAAAATAAACAAGTGTTCTTCAAATGACACTGAAAGAGGGGAAAAGGGAGGGGGGAGAGTGTGTGAGGAAGGAGCAGGGATGGGAGAGAAACAGACACAGGCAGCCATAATGATAGAGACAGAGAAATATCGGGGTTGGGGGGGGGGGGGATATATATATATATATATATATATATATATATATATATATATATATATATATATATATATATATCGAGGGAAACAAAGAGAAGAGGTAAAGGGAGGTTTGAGGATAAAAAAAAAGAGACGTACAGTTTGATGTTGCTCACCAAAAAAAGAAGAGAAGGGAAGGCAACTAGACATGAATACCCAAAGCTCATTGCGAGCAAAGCGGTAAAAAGTCTACTCATAACACACCCCAAGCATAAAAGTGGGCGCGCATTATTTACCGGTTCATGTGGTGATGATAGTGATAATGACGGCTGTGATTGTAAAATAGCACCGATTGGAGATTATTATCTCAGGAAGGTTATGGATGTCACAGTGGGACACGGTATCCTCGGCTTTGGCATGTTGACAAAAAGGATTTAGGACTACAATACGGGAATGAGATACCGAAGGGAACACAGAGAGAGAGAGAGAGAGAGAGAGAGAGAGAGAGAGAGAGAGAGAGACAGACAGACAGACAGACAGACAGACAGACAGACAGAGAGAGAGAGAGAGAGAGAGAGAGAGAGAGAGAGAGAGAGAGAGAGAGAGAGAGAGAGAAAGGGAGAGAGAAAAAGAAAGAGAGAAAGAGAGAGAAAAGGACAGAGAAAGAGACAGAGAGAGAGAGAGAGAGGAAAAGGGGGGGGGGGGATTGGGGGAGAAGGCAGGAAACACTGTACTTACTTTCCGCTAACATTATTGAGTGCAAGCGGAAAGCTGGCCATGATTATACGACACGGGCAAAGAATGTAAACATTAATATGATAAGCGCAATGCTCTTGATTACTCGCCGTAGATCTTCAAGATCTTATCTTAAATGGTTCGAGTCCCGCTAACAGTTAGGCGACCCTTGGACAAAATGATATATGTACATGATGTGGTAACCGAGCGAACGAAGTTTATTCATTATCGTTGCTAAAAATAGATGAACAGAAAGGAAAAACGCGAGCAATGAAAACACAACAAAATAAAGCGTGCCATGCACCTGGTCATGATTCAAACAAAAACAAATCATAGCTCTGTTATTCTCATTTCTCCAAGAAATAAGATTATCAGTTCTTCAAAGTTTCTAGCAAAAAAAAAATATATATATATTGAGTCAGATTATTTTCACAAGCTAACAATAACACCACTAGATCTATTGATTTGCGACCTTCAGGTTGACTCAAACGATAGAAAAACTGATTTCATGGCCTAATGTGAAAAGGGTGTAGAACTGCACGTTATGAAATAGAAGGGATTATTTGCATATATGACAATTACATTTTTTACACAAATAAGAGCGACTGAAATATTCACGATCACGAATTTTAACGTTGGATGTAGATACAGACATCTATGCCGATACAAAACGGTAGCAGTAGTGCAACGATTAGCATGCATGTACTCTAGATAAATATTTCTAACAAAGTATTTTAGGCGATCGTGTGGAATGCATTAGCATCCAATCCTTTTTGTCGTTATGCCCTTGGACACCAGAAGGCAAGGCAGTGGAAACGATCGCTCAATAGCTCATAGGATGAGTCACGGCTGGGTCTGGAAGCTAGAAATCAAGGCGTCCGACATGCAAGTATTGACTTGCTGCTGCAGTAGAAGACGGGTTCATAAATTAGCCTGTAACGATTCTTCTTCTTGGAGAAAGCCTCGCCTCAATGTGCTTGCACTGCAATACTCAACCAAAAATCTAGAGTCTAGGCTCTAGACCTGGTGTTGTGATTATTATTAATAGTAGTGGGAGTAGTACTTGCTCTATAAAGTATGCATGCCATGCATCACACAACGAAACCAGCCATGCAACACCATAATGATGTACATTTGTGTAACCCATTCTTACCACATAAGCGCAGCGTCGCATCTTATAAAACTCTCTTAATTCAATGAGATGAAAATAATGTGCGAGGTCAAACCATCGTTGATGTGGGGGTGCCTTTTTTTTCGCTTCCAGTTCTAGACTCTAAAATCAAGTTCTACCCACATTCAAAACAAGATTTGGAAGCTCATAATTCTAGATCTAGATGAGGCCTACATTATTCGACAGCTGGCATTTCACGCTGCAACCCAATCACAACTCCAAACAAACCATCATCGGGGGAAAATCGGGGGGGGAAAGCGATGATTAGAAATAGAAACAAATTCCTTCAGCCGATCTAGCGATATCAGGCTGCACAAATTCTTCTCTAGTGCTCTGTCAACATCGTTTAAAAAACTTAGATTTAGAAACGATTTGGAAATCTAGGCTACAGTCTATTGTTATTATCATCACGACTGCATCTTACCTGCGGCAATGTGGATGGACTTCGTTGGTCTTTAGCAATAGTTCCGAAGCGTAAGTTTACTCCTGTTCTGCCTCCGTAGAATTGAACAGGTTTTCAAACAATCCCAGATTCCTACAGAAGCTTCCACAACACAAGACCTATTGTACCTCTCAACAGAACTACAGAGGCTAGGCAGGGTATGGACTCAAGGGAGGGAGAGAAGCACAAAACTCAGAGCATAATAGTCTCAGGATAGAACTAGACCTACTTGCTCCAGTCTAACATAGTGCGAGATCTGGATCTAAAGTGGGAATAGGGAGAGATGAGCTGATGGGGCTAGTCGATGCGAGGGAAAGCTCCCTCCGATAGAATCGACTTGGCCAACCCGGCAGTTCCTCGCGCGGGCATGCGCGCCTCTCGCAACGCTTACTCACTCGGCTCGAAACTTTCACTTTGGGTACTCACCTAAGCGCTAATAATAGAATAGGAAAAAAGGTCAATATAGAGTAGAGGATTAGATTTCTCTCCTCATGGTTTTTCTTTCAGTTTAAGAGACTTGAGACGCAATACAATGCGACTTTATTATTATTATTATTATTATTATTATTATTATTATTATTATTATTATTATTATTATTATTATTATTATTATTATTGTTATAATTGTTGTTGTTGTTGTTATTGTTGTTGTTGTTAAAGTTATTATCATTTTTATTTGTTCTTGATTTTTTTAAGACATGTATTAACTTAGGCTTGAATCATAAGGAAGACCATAGAATAACTCATATTTTGCTTGTTTTGCAACCAGTAAAGTAAATAAAAGGACAAAAAAATTGTTTTCTATTTTAATGGAAATGTTAAGTGCTAGCCAATTACTCTTTCACCCTTGAATAAGATGATATTCATCACAAAAAAAAAAAAAATTTTTTTCGTGTAAGTGGATTTTAATCAGTATGATACCAACTCAAATCTCTTAACAATAACCAAGATCAGGAGCACAAGCCAAAAATACATACTAAAGTTTACTCATTCAAAGAAGCAACGGAAAAGTTGACCATCGGTCGAAATATAAAAGATGTTAATTCGTTTTTCTGTTGTTTTTTAATTCTCCTGTTCTCTGTTTTTTGTATGAGTGCAGACCACCATGAGCTATAAACAGGAATACGAGATTTTGCAGTTTTGGCATGGAACATTATGATTTCTAACAAATTACTGATACCAAAGGAGCATATTTTTGCAAAGCAAATACTCTAGTAGTACCAAGTGGAATAAACGTTCGGGCGATTGGGAAACGGCGCTGGACTTCAGCCTGGACAAATCCGTAGTGAACTAATGGACTTATTCTTGGCACGGAATGGTCATGTCCGGACGGCCGCTTAACTGCGCCTCTGCTCCGTCTACGACGCAAAACCCAGATTGATGGTCGGTGTAAAGTAAAGTGCAGCACATTACAGCGAAACCATTAGAAACTGCAGGCTGCACCTTTCGTTGAGTCTTTTCAATTTGCGATAATCGATCCTTTAAATTCTCGGATTATCTGAAACTAAATCTACGACTTTCATTAATATCTTTACTATTTTCGCAATATTCACTTAGAAGGTACAGCCGGAGAAGCTCATGGTATCTTCATTACACTGACCTTCAAGTGTCAAGATAGCTTTTATTGGGTGAAAGGACAGAGAGAACATTTTGGAGAGAAGTGAAAAAAAATAAGGGGAGGGGAGAGGAATGGAAATAATTAGAAATCGATCGCTGATAATCACAGATAATTTGAAACGGTGGTTTCAGAGTTTCTTTGCCACATTTCATTTCAGTCCGTCTTCCAATGTCTGTGTTTTAGAAAAAAAGCGGTTATGGGAAGATGTGAATGTGTAGATTTGAGAGCTAAAGAAGGAAAAGGGGAAGACGCGATGTACCTTTGAGATTGTACTAAACTGGTCTAGGTATGAATGTATGATGTGTGTGAGAGCCAGACATGGAGAACGAGAAGAAATATTGATGACCTTGAGACGATATTAAATTGGTCTGCCGGAAGATCGATAAAGAAGGCATTCTGTAGAAGTTTAGGTTGGTTATTCTATTAATCTGCAGTTCATCTGTCCGAAATAACTATCTGATTTACGTAGCGTTGTTGTAAAGCACTAGCACATTGCAAATAGTATAAAGTGGAAAGGGAACAA
>JAWDGP010006848.1:547500-575000 GCA_033675545.1 Elysia crispata
AGAGAAACATTTCCTCTAAACAAAATTTAATGTGCAGCCAGTGTGGGCCGGTATACAAAGCTCCAAAAATTTTATCGGTTACACGAAAAGAGAATAGAATAATAATTATTATACCGCTTCTCCTCTTTCGTTTGCGTCGCATTAATAGTGTATAGGATGGGGCCACGTTTGGCACAATAGATGGCAGCTACTAACTGGAGACGGTTACACCGATCTTTGGCACTAGTGATACAACAATGACACAGTGATGCAACAGTGACACTTTCCACTGGTCCAAGTAGCGAGGCGATGAGTAGGGAAAAATGATAGGGCGAGAAGAGGGGGGAATCTTTAGCGGCAATTGTATTCACTGCAGATAGTGGGCATTACATAGGAAATTACATAGGGGAAAAGTCTGAGAAAAAGGGAATGATACGATAGGAAGAAAGGAAAAGAAAAAAAAACTTGACCCAAAAAAAAAACTAATAATAATAATAATAATAATAATAATAATAATAATAATAATAATAATAATAATAATAAGGGAGCCATCGAAGACAGCATAGTAAGCCAAAGAAAGTTACATTGTTTATTTTTAGCTCGTCTTTGACACAAACAGTTAAATAACGTTCGGAAAGTCTTTATAGTAACCAGATGAACAAGGAAAATAATAGAAGGACAGCCTTGATTACAGCCAAAACTAGCCAGTACAATTGCCCCTATACTGCAAATGGCATGATAATGTGTAACCATGAGGTCGTTCTAAAGAGTCGGAGATCAATCGAAGTCATGCTTCTTTTTTTTTTTTTACCTAGCTATGATTCTCCCAAAAATAATACATTGTCCACGCAGGGAAAGGTTGTTTGAAGTGGACAGAATTTTTCAATTCACTCGTGAAATTCTTTCTACTTCAATAGTTAAAAACTATAGATTGCAGAGAACCAATTATTAAGTTTTGCTAAAAGAAAGTAGGTGCCATCATGATTTCTCTCACTATTGGCAGGAATCATTTTATCAGTAGTTTTCAGCCATGAAAGATGTGGGTAAAAAGTCATTGCCTTTGCCGTGCTCCTCAAGAAAATTTATCTATTGAACTGACAATAAATTAGGTGCACGGTAAAATAAAAGGGTCCTTTTCTATGTAAACTGTTGCTCTAAATCTAGCTTTAACTAAAAAGCCTTTTCAAAAGTATTTTTTAACGTACCCTCCCCCTTAAAACGCTATTCCGTACACCCTCATGATATTATGAACTCACCCAAATCGAACAAACGCTAGAAGAACTCGAACAGGCAGTCACTGGAGATGACTTTTTTTCATTTTGACCAGAAGAAATTCGGATTAACGATGTCTTGTCGAGATTTCTGAAGAGAAAGAAAAAAAAACAAGAAAAAAATCAGAGCGTTAAGAATCTGTGGCTTGCAGAACCCTTATCCGGCTCTAGACAGTCGGCAAATAAGGAACCCACACAAACTGTTACAAAAGGACTCCACGAACAATAGAGCGAACAGACGAAGCTAAAACAAATTTGCAAGCACAACACAAGATGAGGGAAAAACAGAGGGAAAAGAATTGGCTCTGAAAGTCAGAAATAAAAATGAACAGAACTGACGAATAATAAAAGAGAAAAGATGGATTGAACGAGACACCAGGACAGGAGGAAAACAATCCTTGATTACAAATGAAAAAAAAAAAAAAAACGTAAAGAGGTAGAACGAAGAAAGAAAGATATTTGTGCTTTTGGTATTTTGTATGAATCCAATCCAAGAAAAATTTAGTCAGCAAGCTCGCTGGACACAATACGATACTAGATTTGCAAACGAAAGGGCATTCAAATGATAATGAAAGAGGACTCATATTGAGATAAGACGAGTGGATGCGTTGACCGATCCGACCTTTAACTTCATCCTATAATAATTTTCTGTCTCATTCTTTGCCCATCTGGTAAATTTGCCATGGCGAAATAAAAAAAAAAAGCTGTGCCCAATACTCATAGTTAAATCTAGATCTAGATCCTGGATCTCATCCCAAAAAAGACATAACCTTAAAATAATCGAACTTATTGATGTTAATCCTAACGAAAAGTACCCAGAGTGTTGGCAGAAAGTTTTTTTTTCCATTTAAAAAGAATCAGATTTTGACGTTTTTGTTGAAATTGATTATGAAATGCGAAACTACCCACTAATGCTGCATAACGGAATCCTTTTCTTCCCCTTGATTTTACTGACGGCATCTAACGCCTCGTCGTATAACTATCAGTGGACAAAGATGTGCATTTCAGCTTTATTTTAACTCATGACTAATCGATTTCCAACAAACTGCAGTGTTATTTTCTCTTGACAGCAATAAATTGTTCCTGTTGCTGCTTTTGAAAGCAACTATAATGGTTATTAATGGCCGCCAGCAGCTGCAGGAGAAAGCAACTTATTAAAACTTTGCATACTAAGAGACGACTAACTAGTGTAATGTCCATGGCGACAAGAAGGTAATTTCAGTACCGTTCGCTCCTGTTGAGCCGATGAAGAACCGAAGATGACCAACTTTTGAGTCTGATACAGTCTGATACACGCAGACAGAATGACCGGAATTTGAAAGACAAGAAATATTCGAACATTTCTCAAAACTAAAAAAAAATGTCCTTATTTCAGAGTCCTGTCATTCCTGCGTTATTTCTAATGCTAGAGTAATAGAAATTCAATAAAAGAAGCACACCTACAGTTCTGATTGATGGGTAATGAAAAGCGACTATAAAACTAAACGCATTCATTTCCAGTTTTAGCTCTTAACAAGTCAACCAGCGAACTTCTTTTTCGGTTTGTCATTAATTTAAAAAAAAAAATCGCTTGCAAAAAATATGTATCAGACTAGAAACAAATAGAAGTAAATAAACTAAGCTTAATATACATCAGACTAAATAATTATATTACTCACTCTAGTTAGAGCAGGCTTAATGATTCGCAGATTACAAATTTGATCTCGGAAAACGAGCACGATCATATAAGTTTGAAAAAGTGGCACATGAAATTCATTCTGGTTTTCCATGGATCATTCTTCGTCGCTTTCCATTACACCGAATTTGCTTTTAAATATTTCACGACAGCACAACGGTGAGCAAACATGGCCTCGGGGCATGCATTCTGCTCTAATGCTAATGGGGGATTTAAAAAAACACAACAATCAAGACAAAGACCAGATTGAAAAAAAAATCATAATTATGTGTAATAAAAGATGTAAATCATTAACGCTGGAAAGTGTCCAGCTGACAGTAATTTGATGGCACATTCAGAAAGGATGAATAGAATTCATTATGCAACAAACAGGCTGATGAACCTAATATATACAATACAATCGTCAGATCTAAACTGGAAACTGAGCCCTATTCGGATAATTACATTCTTTGATGGTGCCAGAAGAGTTCACATCAATTATTTCTCATTTAATACAATATCTGTAGTGACCATACAAACTGACACGCAAAATGTAAAGGGTTATCTTTTTATTATTTAAAAATCATTACCACAATCTTTTTTTTTTTCACCTCGATATTGGCAAGAAAATCTAAACATTGCCACAGACCCGAACTGGTTCTACATATCAATTGTATTGAATGCCAGCGGTAAGCTGGTGTGTATCATTTCTGCGGTTTAAGTATTCCATCTAAATCTACGATTTTTATACCACGAACAAAACTTAGATCAGCGGACAGCTATGACTGATTTAGCACATTTCGTCGACAGAAACTCGTTAAGCATAATTTGACCAAATCTCAACCCCAAAGGAAGAAGCCCAGGATAAAGTCCCTTATAAAGAAAGCTAATTTTAATCAAGTCGAAATCTATTTTGTAAATCGTTTGAAACATTCTTTGCAGTGGAGGCGGGCAGTGGTAGCCTCCCACCCAATATGCGTTTGAAAGGAGAATAAGATAAATAAAGAATTATAAAACTAACTGATTTCCCATATTCACCCACAAACATCGTGGGTATTGAATCCATGAAGAAAGGTCCTTGCAGCCCCATGAAGGTTTGGAACAGGTAACCTACCCCACCCAAAGCTATTGACTTACTAGTGACTTAACAAATTCACGAAAAAGAAAAGGTAAAAAAAAAAAAAATAATAATAATAATAAAAACACAAAAGTATAGGGAAATAGAAAGAATCGAAACTTCGAAATGTTATGTTTTAGTCAGATTTACATGTACATTGGGCAGAGCATGTTTTGTCTCATCTTTTCTTCCCACGTCGGGAGTACGAGCGGCGCTGTGTGTATAGGCGTGAGCGAGGGCTTAAGGTAGATGTATCTAACCATGGCACGGGCACAGCTGCTATCCCTTTGGGCGTAAACGCTGACAGATAGATTAGATACCAAATCCCCATGAGATTTTAGTCTGACACGAGCATTGGCTACAAAGCATAGACGACGACGGAAAGCAAGTCATGTAAAGTAATCCTCTGAGATCCACGGGAATGTTTTCGCCGATATCTTAACTAGAAAAGTATCGTTAGGGGTGAACATAGATAGCGATAGTAGGAAATAAAATACTGAAGCCAACGATGGCTCGAGTTTGGAGATGCTGTGTGTGTGTGTGTGTGTGGGGGAGGGGGCGGTGAGGTTAGAGGTACACGCAAAGAGAGGAAAAGGAACACAGAGAGAGAGAGAGAGAGAGAGAGAGAGAGAGAGAGAGAGAGAGAGAGAGAGAGAGAGAGAGAGAGAGAGAGAGAGAGAGAGAGAGAGATTCTGCTAGAAAAAAACGAAAATAACCAGACCTTAGTCTGCTTCACCAGAAAAAAATAAATTACGTGTAATGTCTCCCTTGTGTGTTAACGGTTTTTTTTTTTTTTAATCTTAAAATGAAATAAATCATTGTTATTGTGTGACTCATCGAAATCAATTGTCAATTATCAATAGCCAAGACTTCGCTTTGCATAAAAATATTTTTTCAGTTACTCATCATCATACATCGAAAAAAAAAAAAAAAAAAGGATTCCAAAATAATAATTTATAAAAAATTTTGAAGAGGCTCTCCAGTGAATCAACATGTTTTCTTTAATCTTAAAAAGAAATAAGTTCAGGATATAAAATGATCCTTCGGATTCTCTTGCCAATATGGAAGAGAGCGTTCATTATCAAAATACCTTTTAAGTTTGAATTTTATATCCCTTACATCGACGTTCAATGACATTCATTTAAGCCAGTCTTTGTACGGGAAAGTGAGAGAGAGAGAGAGAGAGAGAGAGAGAGAGAGAGAGAGAGAGAGAGAGACGCTGTGATACATGGACAATATTCACTTAACAAGAATGGCACGATCTTTTCCATCATAATTTGGTTCGATTTAAACTAGTTCATTATTATAAAACCCATAATATTAAAGTCCACTCGGAACTCTTTCAAGTTTGGCATTCTGGGTCAAGAAATCATTGGAGACGCAAAGTTGATGCTATTTGAGCTTCACTGTTTTCGTTCTCGTCTCATCTTCTGACTTCAGTCGCAATTGACCTAAATATTCCATCCGTGGTTGTGAAGATGCTGAATGACATTTGATTCATGTCTCGTTAAAAAAAAAAGTTAAAACATTTTATACCAACGTCATTGTTTGTTTTTTTTGTTGTTTTTTTTTTTTTTTTTGGTTATCCGTGTTGTCCTTATGCAGATGCCAGTGTCAGATATTGTCTTAGGATTACTACAAATAAAACATTATGAGATATATTAAATTCGCATTCCATACTTTACGAGTGCTTCTTAGAAAGAAGAATATTGTGACGGCGATATTAAATTCTTAGAAATATCAGAGACAGAGACAGATAGACATGGAGAAGACAAAGAAAAGAAAAGATGAATGAGCACGAAAGACGGCGTAATAAGGGAAAATGTAGATACGGAAGAGCCACGAGGTAATGATAGAAAGAACAAGAAGAGGAAAGATAGAGTGGATTGGATAGAGTATGTGAAAGCGATAGAGACAGAAGGGAGTGGGAAGCCCAAGAGGAGAATAGACATAGAAATAAACTTTAGTATTCGATATAACACTTACAGGGATAAATAACACCTGCGAAAAAAGAACAATATGTACTGGTATATTGATAGGGATGAGGCTCTGAGCAAAAAAAATTAAAAAAAAACAACGTTTCGGGGGGAGGCGGCTCTAGAAACGGATCGGATCAAAGCGTGACAAGGTACCATTTCCAGCTATCAAAGAGCTCTCCGAGCATTGTCTTTGTTTTCGTGCCTGAGGCCCTGCGCGAGACAATCGTCTTCCTCCAGTGCTTCGTTAGTCACCCTGGAGGACATGTACAGCTAGGCTGGCTTCGAAGGTCCGCAAGCACGGACAAAGAGGATTCATCGAGAGAAAAGGATGGAGCGTTGAGTGAAGATCTGTGGAGTAAATAGTTTTATAGGCTTGACTGTCGTCTATATGTTTACCTTAAGGTGAAGAGGATGAAAAGGAGATGAGAGAGTGAGAGAGAGAGAGAGAGAGAGAGAGAGAGAGAGAGAGAGAGAGAGAGAGGGAGGGAGAAAAATAAAAAGTGGATAAGAAATTAACAATTTGGACTGACAAATTTAAAACAAGAGATGATTCCGTAGACCATGAGGGAAACACAGCTGAGAGAGAGAGAGAGAGAGAGAGAGAGAGAGAGAGAGAGAGAGAGAGAGAGAGAGAGAGAGAGAGAGAGAGACAGACAGACAGACAGACAGACAGACAGACAGACAGTCAGACAGACAGACAGACAGACAGAGAGGAAAAGAAATGGGAGGAGATAGGGGAAGGGGGATAGCTTGCTTGAAATAGGAAGAGAATGTGTATGTGTGTGTGTGAGAGAGAGAGAGAGAGATAGGAATTTAAACATTAGGAAAAGACATTCTGTCGCTAATAGCCCTCAGCAATAAATGTATGCAGCTTTATCTTTCTCATAAGTTGAGGCAGCCCTCTCTATCTCCTGTTTAAAGCATAAAAAAACAGAATATTAAATTGTATTCATATCAAGGGAACGATCTTTCAGGCCGCAGTCAAAAAGGAGGGGGGAAAAGTCAATATTGTAATACGATACGTACATTATACAGGCAACATTAGAAACCTCAGTTCAAGTAACACAGGGAGTGAGTTGGACGATAGCTAATGGTCGAGAAAAAAGTAGACAGCTCCTAATAGTAAGGGTGTAGGGAATTAGATTGAAAGAGACATAGGCAGAGGGTCAGAGACGGCGATAAAGAGACAGAGAGAGGAGTGTGTGTGTGTGTGTGTATGTATGTATTTCCATCAGGTTAAGGATAGAAGCTACACGACTACAATAATGGTTCCCCCCAGATGATGATGACTTGGGAAAACATTAAATTTGTTGGGGGAAGCTGTAGTCACAGTGAATACCCCTCCCTAACCCAGCTAAGAAACATTCAAGTGGATGGACACGTTTCTCACACTCCTGTTCGGTGTAAATAGTAGCGAAACGGATAGTGAAAACAAGAGAAAACAAGCTTAATTAAAATACATTATATATTTCAATAATGTCCACGACATAACCACAATAGAAATCAATATGGGTGCTGTGGCGCTTGGAAATTTCATGGGAAAAGGTGTGACGTAGCAAATCATTAAAAAGCCCCCAAAAGAACTTCTTGAACCCCTGAGGGTCAAAACAACCACCATGACGAACGCATATTGGAGGTGATAATGATCACATTTTCTAAAAAGAAAAAAAATTCCCTCGATTAAAATAGGAACCGCCTTTAGCGAACGAGAGTGGTCGTGATCTTTCAAGATTTGACCATAATTATGTCCAAATTGGGCTGACGGTGGAGGCGATACACAAGACAAACACGCGGCCAGGGTTTTCGGGAAATTGCTGCTTCATATTAATCATTTGCAGTTTCTGCAAAATTCGACACCTCAAGCTAGACTGACCGCTACTTTCACTCATCAATTTCCATTACTACAAGTTCTCCTGTACGTACAACCGCCCTTGATACGAAGTACACCTGACACTGCTGGTCCTTGTGTAAACGCTGAAACCCGAGGAGGGTTCCCTCAAGATGAAAGCAAGAATAATTATGTAGTATTAGATAGCTCATTGAGATTAAAAAAAAAAAGAGCCATCTGATATTAAAGATAAACGTCGAGAATATTTTTTTTTTCATTACAAAACCAACTTAAGTATCACGCTACGTGCAAATCTACAGAGCCACGGATCATTTTTTTATTGTTGTGAAACAAGCACAGACAAACGAAAATCAAACTTGAAACATGTAATATTCTTTTTTTTTTTCTTCAAAACATGCGAATGTGAACTTTAAATAATGTAAACTTTATAACAAGTGCTCGTGAATAATGTAAAAAATATTTAATGTTAGCATTGTAAAATAATCATTTTACAGATTTCAGATAAGCATTGACGTTTGGAGTACTTGATAAATCTATGAGAATTTTATATTTTCGAAACTATAAAGAACATTATAAAATTAGACAAGTTAAAAGGTTGAATTGAAGAACATTATGGAAACTGTGATGTATTTGCCAGCCTTGGGAAGAAACAGACAAAGTAATGATCTTGTATACATGATCTTATCGGATTTCTACTCAGCACTCAAGAACGAAATCGTAGAGTAGGTCTGCTCGCAATTTATCACCGAGGTAGCAATTCGCCTCAGTATCTCCAAGAAAAAAAATTATAAAATATTTTATGAATGCTGACACTTGAAAATATACGTTCATGGATTTGCCTAGAATGATGGTCAGTTGAAAAAGGCTTAGAAGCAATATTTTGCGAGTTATGTTGGCTCACACTTTTTTCCACATAATTATCTGGTGCAGTGGAATATCGCTCTTGAGGGCTACAAAAGAGAAGCGTTGTCTTTTCAAAAGTTCAGCCAGGGTAAATTGAAATGGGGAAATATAACTTGAGGGCTCTTTAATTGTATAATTAAGATTCAACGATGTGTTTTATATTTACTGACTAATCTTTCACTCTGCTTATACCGAAGTCCTTCAGCTCAGATTTAAGCAATAAACTACCAGGCCTGCGTAGAACAACGAACAGGACCGTGGGCGTGAAATGACCAAAGTCAAAGAAATCTGCGGTGCATCACAGTGATCATGGAATACCCATAACCATTTCTGGTTTTAGCAACAAAATAAATATACCATCCGTTGAAAACGTTTCTTTTTTCGACAAAATACTCTCAATGAGTGAGTCCATTTTTTTTTAGAAGGAATATGCCCAAAGTTGTCAAGCTACTCAGTGGACGGGGCTTAACTTGCTTTTTATTAATCAGCTAATTCTGCATTTTCCTAATCTATTTAAAGAACATATGGAACATTTATTAGAAAGTTTATAAAAAGCTATTTATTTTGTTTAACATGATAATAAACGTTTTAAAGGATCTATAAATAGATTTGGATTTTCACGAAGTAAGCTATTCTAATTATAAATATCAAACATTTATAACATCATGTACAAATACGATCGGACTAGAAATGAAAAGATTGATCAGACATGATACCAGGCTACAGCCTGTGTGGTCGACTTAATTAATATATCGCAACACCATCAGCGACCCATTGACTATGGTATCTCTTTTATTTCCCCGAGAGCCCAGTTCACTTCGTGCCATTTTTCTATGTCGTTTCCTGCGCATAATTTAAAACTTTTTTTTTTTAATTCGGTGTCTTGTTTCTCAAATGTTCAGCATTCAAAAAGGTTCGAAATAAACGCGAGAAAATGTCGATGAGAAGTGTTTGTAGTCAGATAAATGCGCTAAAGATCTGTCAGTAGCATTCTTTTGAAAATATTCATCTTCTAGGCCGTTTGAAATCCTCTTCAGTGAACGGTTAAGATGTTTAGTCTTAAAGGTATTAAGATTAAATCAGCCTGCATTTCCTTCGAGCCCATTGTGAATAAAGAACGCTTTAAGATAAATCTTGGGTTTCAGTTGTCGGATAATTGTTTTGGGATTTTCTTGGATTGCTTTTTAGACCCTGGGTGGAAGACAACATAAAAAAAAAGAAAAAAATATAATATTACGCAGACATTAGGAATGCAGCAATATCATATTAATATCACATCTTTGAAAGCCAGCCGAACAGCTGCAGAACAAATCACCAGATATGTGGAGAAAAAAACAAAGAAACCACAAATCGTATAATGTAATCAAGTACTAAAACCAAAAAAAAAAAAATAAAAACTTTTCCCTTTTTTTTTTAATTGATTGATAATTTTTTTTTAAATTTCTATCGCGCTTCCTTTTTTTATTTTATGAAGCAACTTGCAATCAGTGTCTGAAGTGGCGCGCTACACAACATAGAGATAGATAGCAGGAAGCCTAGAGCAGAAAGCATCAAAGGGAGAGATAAAATAATTGCAGATTGTTAGCTGATCGCTCGGAAAGTCCAGATTTGTGGGATGCTGTTCGGGCAGAATAACATGCAATCAATAAAGACTGGGTAAGCGGGCACCTCTTCGAATTATAATAGTTCTGACAAAAGCAAAGCAGAAAAAAACAAAACAAAACAAACAAAAAAAAAAAAAAAAACACTGCACAGCACCGATTTCAGTAAGTGAGCTTTTTTCCTTTTTTCATTTTTCAAATTCCAGTATCCTAAAAAAAAAAATATACATAATTACAGAAGCCAGAAAATAAAAAAAGGGACACACTTTAAAAGCAAAAAAAAAAAATCTAGATCTAAATCTAAGTGACTCCAATCAATTTTTTTGTGTACAGCATGACTATTCTTGCAAGACCTCTCCCCTGTGTAGGGTTTAGGTCATAGCGGGTAACGGTCGAACCGAGGGATTTATAACAAAGGCTTTATTATTGGGAGCATGAGAAGGGCTATTGAATAATCGATTAGAGCGAGCACTAATGAACGCGGGACCCGCCTGTAGCACGCGGACCTCAAGGATTGGTTTGCTTTGACATGAATCATAGTAAACCTATTGCTGGTACCCCAGACAACTTCACGACTTACCGGTTCAGGATATTGCTTTTATTATTTTTACTACAAAGTACTGCTCATAACTCGCGCGTTTGAAGAGAAAATGAGAAATATAATTTGTAGACACTGTGACAAAGGTACTATACTTTGAGGAGAATTATTGGTAGAGTACTAGTCATGGCCTTGTTATTTTAACTTCAAGGTAACGCTTATAACTCGCGCTTTTGAAGAGAAAATGAGAAATATAATTTGTAGACACTGTGACAAAGACACTTTACTTTGAGGAGAGTTGCTGTTTGAGTGCCAGTCATGGCCTTGCATCCATATTATATAGACACAGAACTAGAGACAATATTTATGAAATAGAGTGCGTTGCTATGAAATCGAACTTCTGGGAGAAAATCTGAAATAAACTAGCCAATTAATTTCCCATAAGAAATATAAGCGGAAAACTTCAAATTTAATATTGAGTTGCACAATAATTGATTTTTATTAACTCATTGGAGGATTTAACGAACAAAAATTTGAAATTAAGAAAGAGTTTCGGTTTCTTCGGAAACCAACTTTTATACGATCATCAGTACCGCTATGACTCAAGGGGAAAATAAGATTTTGCGCACATCATAGTAGACAGAGCAGGGCTCAATGGATGAGGCCTTAATTAAGCTCATCACTAGATCGGGGGCTAAAAACCACGAGCGAAAGTCATTATGCATCGCAGAGAGAATCATTGGTTCCAAGGCCGTAGACTCTCTGTTAGCATTATACCGAGCCACGAGTTCCAATCCACCAGAAATGGTGATAAACAGGTCTGTGTAGAGGAAACATCAAGGTAGCAGTAGTACTTAAAGAGATAGGCCAAGAGTTACAATAAGCAAGTTCGACCTTGACTCTTGCTGCCGTGCAGGTGGCCTTGCTTCCACCCGAGTGTGAAAGGATAGGACAGTCACCCTGTCCTTGCGCTAACAAGGAATCCGAATCGGAAGAGACAGGCCCATAACGGTCAGCGTGGGCTGAGAGGGTGGCAACAAAGAGATCGGACTTGATGAGAAAGCTGGAAGCTGCAGGGGGAATGGAATATTGGATTTACTGTGATAGTACTGTGCCTTTGTTAATGTTAGAGAGAGTGATTGTGTGTGTCTGTGCGTGTGATAGAGAGTGTGCGTGTGCAAGGGAGAGGGAAAGAGAGAGAGAGAGAGAGAGAGAGAGAGAGAGAGAGAGAGAGAGAGAGAGAGACAGAGACAGAGAGAGAGAGAGAGAGAGAGAGAGAGAGAGAGAGAGAGAGAGATCGTATCACCCTTTTACGTAGACAAAAAGATACAAGATCATACAGGCTTCAAATGTTCAATCTAATATAAAAGAAGAAGAGAAGCATATCTATCGAATAAGAGAAGAGGAGTAGATCTATCAGAGAGAGAGAGAGAGAGAGAGAGAGAGAGAGAGAGAGAGAGAGAGAGAGAGAGAGAGAGAGTGGTGTTTTTTTAGAAAAAAAAGTGTGTGTGTGTGGGGGGGGGACGCAGAGAGTCAGAAAGAGAAAGAAACTCCAGAGAGACTGACATATATGCAGACAGTTGAAGATAGTTACATAAGGTTAAAAGAAAAACAGAAAAAATATTGTGAGGAAAATAATAAAAAAAAAAACTCAATCACAGAAATAAGGACATTACTAGAAATGTAGGGAAAATTGAAACCCAAATTATATGCTAATACAAAAAAAAAAAAAAAAAAAAATAATAGCTTGGCTTTGATTTAGTTTTAAATTCAGGTTTCCAAGAGAACTTCAAAGTAAGGCTAATTTAGAGTACTTTATTAAGCTCTACAAATCATTTTAAATCATAGCTAATTTAGAGTCCTTTGAAAAACGCTCCAGGTCATAATATTTTCCAGCTTCTGGCTCTAATGGGCAGTGGCGGACTGCGTTTTCACTTTCCTCTGCTGATTTTTTTTAGTGTGTGTGTGTGTGTGTTTCTCTTACCACTGAACAACAAAGGCTACTGTTTGTTATGAATTTAAGAACTGTTCTGGCCATCCAATCAAAATATTACTACAAGTTCTGATATCGAATCAATACAAAACGTGAAAAACCAGAAATAATCGAAAATGAGAATAACAGTCTCTTACAGAAAAAGAGCATGTGCTTCAATCCCTTAGCTTGAAAGCATTCAGACACTTTGAAAAAAAAAAAATAAAAAAATAGAATTTGCTATATAGCTTTATATGTTTGGCTGCCTGTGAATATACTGTGAAAAGTATGACTAAATTGTTATTTCACAATCATTTTCAAATAAACCGAGCATTTTGATAATGGCAATAGATTTTCAATTAAATCAAATTTCAAAACGATTTCAAAATGAATATTTGATATTTGTATTTCACTTAATATGCAAATTTCTTCTTTGAATTTTAACTATTTGATCGCAAAGCATTGCTGTTCCTAATTAAATTTTATGCCCGATTTCAGGAGTGCCAATCATATGGGCCAGTTGCATTCAAGTGCTGTTTTACCAAATGTTATAAGATGATGATGATAATCATGAAACGGAAAAGATTTCATGTAGGAGTTAAGTCTGAAATTTTCAGGACATGATAAAGAATTGCTGCTCTACTCTATAAATGATGATGTAAGGCTTACCTTAAAAATAAAAACTTCTTTGCTTCGTCTTTGTTGTATTAGATGAAAATGGAAGAATTCTTTTTTCGGGATCAGAGCATCAATAGGCATCTGATGGGTGCTCAAGTTTAAGGTATGTGCCAGCACAGGGGTGAACCAAACGATCTCTTTAGTTTAGAGAGAAAGCATAGTTGTAATTTTGGTTACGTTTATATAGAAAAAAAAAACAAAAGAAGAAAAAAACAGTAGACGTTAAACATGTGAACTTCAACTTCCAAGCTCAAGGCTTAGTAGAATTCAAACTATGTTTTAAGACTAAAGTTTTTCTCTGAATAATACTACTGTGCAGACGGAAACATAGAATACCCTCATGCTGAGTATGAATGAAATACCTAAAATATTCTGCACAGTTTTCATACCAGGGACAAGCTGTGCACATTTTAAATGTACACTTACATTTTCCCTTGCTAATGATTTAGGCGTAATAGAGGAAAGTTAACTTGCTTATTTAAAAAAAATATATATGTAAATCTGAAACCAGAAAAATAAAAAAAAAAACATGTTCTATTGATAGCCAACAGGTTCATAAACATAGAAACCCCTAAGATGGACAATTAAGCACCTAGTTTCTAATAGGTCAGAACAATGAAGAAACGGGTTCTAGTTATGTCACATAACAAAAAGGGTGAAGAAAAATTTTTTTTAAAGTTAATTTCATAATGCTTTTGAACATCAATATAAGCATATCTAAAGAACAACCGAATGGGTTTTAAAGGTTGGATGGAAAATGTACGATATACATTATGAGACTAAAGTGTTAGCAGTATAATAAATTAATGTACGTCAAGCGTATGAAATGTTATATTAGCCAACTCAGTCTTATCTTTGATCATTTAGACAAAACATGCCATACATCAAAGTTTGCAAGTAAGCATAAGAGACAAAAAGTAGTTGTGTTTGATGACAACTAATCATATATCATCTCATCTTTTAAACAAAACAAGAGATATGCAGATGTACTAAGCAAAATGATAAAGATAGTCAGGGATAAAACAAATATAGCTCATTCAAATGTTAACCAACTTGGAACTCAAAAACAGATTTACAAGGCATGATAGACAATTTTCACTTTCTTCAGAGTGAGATTAAAGCTGTGTTGCTGACGAAATGACATGTTAAAGGTTTGCACTATAAAAGCCTGCCTTGCTCGTAGGATGAAGCTTTAAAAATTATTTAATACCATGTCAGGGCCAATGCAAAAGAGTTGAGACTCACAAAGGCAAATTTTTTTACCGAAGAGGTGTAATTTGGATATAAATAAGAAAAAGCAGTTGTATGATTCTCTTTATGTATTCAAACATTTTTTTTTCATTATAAACTCATGCTCGTTGCTACATGCAGCTAATTGACAGTTCATCTCAAGGTGGTGGATAGTTTCAAATATATCTCTATGTGCCATCAAGGCCATTGCCAACATCAAACCATAAGGCACATTTGACATTTTAGAACTCATTTAGCCTCTGGCATTTATTTGAACTTGGGTTGGGACAGAATTGTAATGAGATTTCAAGTATGTATGACTAAATGAAACCTTTTATAACCTTTAGGTGGTAGAGTTGGGGTCAACCTTAAACAACATAGCTCTGTTGAAAGAGGGAAGAGAAGAGAATAATGGTGGGGGGGAAAAAGCAGGAAGTAAATGAAAAAGCTGTACGTAGAGAGGATTATTAACTGCAGGAAATGCCCTCTCTGTGCTGCAATTATTGTGTAAAATGTCAAACAGAGGGTGAAATTATAGGATCTTTTCCTCTTCCCAGGACGCAATGCTCTCTTCCTAGCATCATTCATGGGTGAGGCAATGTTGTAAGCTACACAACCCATGGTTGATAATAGAGGTACCCATGTTTGTGTGCACGGCTGAGACAGAGGAGAGAGAATGAGAGATAGAGGTGGAGACAGAGAGAGACAGAGAGAGAGAGGGAGAGAGATACAGGCAGACAGAGAGAGATAGAGAGAGACAGACAGACAGACGGACAGAGGGTGAAGAGTGGAATTATGGATGGAAAAGCAACGATGAAAAATGACATGCCGGGGATAAAATCTGTTTATTTGCTGTAAATTTAATACTAGTTAATTTTATAAGCCTAGAAAAACACACATTGGGGTCTTAGAGTCTGGTTTATTATATCTCTTTATCATACTCTACTGAGGATTTGTAGTCTTTAAGAGATAATGGTTTGAGCTGTATTTTGCATCAAAACCAACAACTTTGGAGAATTAAATCTCAATCAACACCTAAGTATTGTGCTTGCCTCTCAATGGCAGGGCTGTTGCAAGCAAGATAAGATGGAACTTGAGGCTGTTTAACTGTTTGGAAAAACCAATAAGCCTACATTGTATGTAATATACTTTGAATGTGCAGATCTAGGAACTTCGGAGACTTGAAGAATTGAGTTGGACAAAAGGAAAAAAAAATAACAGCCCTCTCAAGAAGTTTGAATCAAATGTAATCAAATGAGATCACAGGAGATGGATTTTATATGTTTTGTGCAATATGCTATCTTGATAAGGGTGATTCAGAGCAAGATAAAAAAAAAAGCTTCAAACACAGCTTGGTTCAACAGCAGCATAGAAAACTGGTTAAGAACTTTTCTCTATTCCCTTCAACACCTTATGGTTGGCACACTGGAAGGCCATTTTGGATCAGCAAGTATTGAAGGTATAACCATCGCAAACATTTTTTACCAATTGAAAAGTATGGAAAGCAGAAAATCAGATTATGAGCTTTGTGAAGTGCTCTGATTTGATCTCAACAACTGTTGCATATAGGTATGAGTGTAGTGAAATTAATGACAAACATTACCATTGGCATTCATAATGGCATGAAATCTCAGGTGCTATCATTACTGTACAGTTCAGAGGCATAGACATTGAAAGCAAAAAAAGATAACGGCTGTAGAGAGCAGTGAGAAGTGAGAGAAGACTGTGGCCAATGAGAGAGTACAATGGACATATCATCAGACATAGTAAAAGAACTATGTTCATTATGAAACCAAAGTATCCATATAGCACAAATTCATGAAGGCTTTTAAAAACATTTTCCACAGTAAAATTTAGAGAAGCAGCAGCCACAGAAATCAACCGGAAGATGTCAATATTCAAATATCCATACCGTATTTTGCTCCTTTACTTCATATGAACTTGTGCATTTTCATACCTTTTCTTTTCTTGTATATTGAAGTTGACCCTAGTGTTGGTTCAAAACATCACACTTTTTGGTGGATGAAAAATAAAAATTATTATTGCATGAATTTTTCTTTAATCATTGTCCTCTGAACTGTACACTGCTGAAAAATTGTACACATCAAGCTCAGAATATAAAAGGGAGAGTTATCAGACAATGAAAATATGGCGAAACGTAAATCACCATGTTCATGATAGATTGTTGTTTCTAAAGCTCTTTGAAGCAGATTTTGGTGAACTGTTAGGCAACCAATCAGAACAAAGGTAAAAAAGATGTGACGAAATCATCCTTATTCTAGGACTAAGTGGGAAAATTCCAGAAGAATCTAAACCACAAGCCTTCAAGGATACTTTTTTCACAGTGTGAACTATGTTCAACAAACAAAACTAAGTTCTTAGGCTTGAAATACCAACAGTATACAACTAAATAACACAATGAACATATAGATCTAATTGATCCAGTATCCAAAAAGTACGCACCTATACAGGGCGAGGAAGTCACTAGATCAAATTACAATGCATTACACCCTTCACAAGGCATCTAAGCTGTAAGAGTATCTGTCAGATTCTAGTAAGAGTTACAGTTATCTAATATAATTTTTTTCTATCAAACAATTTTTTTTACTTACTCCCAATGGGAAAAGATTAAAATTGCATGGATTGGTCATCGATTCAATGATTTCTCAGAGGAAGAGTTCATGAGTTGGGCAATTTGTTTGTGTTTTTTCTTTCAAATGCATGCAAACGATAATTTAATTTTAGAATATATTTTAGTTCAATAGATCTTTTGTTGTCCAAGTATGCATGCTTTTGTTGTTTTTAAGTCAAGTCTGTAGCTTGAAGTCCCTGGACTGCCATATTGAACCATTCTAATGTATGGAAGCAAGGCCTGAAAAATTTCAAAACAGGTACAAAAGAAACTGGTTGAGGTAACCAAAATGTGGTTCCTTCGCAGAATACTGTGAATCCCAAGGACTGCTAAGCAATAGCGTTGTTATGAGAAGCCAACAAAACAAGATCACTCGTAAATAGAATATGTAAACGCCAAGCACCTTTTTGGGTCATGTGATGAGAAGAGAGAAATTGGAACATCTTGTGGCAACTAGAATGATCGAGGGAAAAAGCAGCAGGAAAATACAGTGTGAAAAGATGTTGGATGGACTAACTAAGCAGTTCAAAGTAGGAAGCGCCCCTATGCTAAAGAGTATGGCACCTTATTGATTGATAGAGTCTTGATTTACTACATCAGTGGGTGTAGTATGGTTCTACCATCAAGCTCTTCATTATACTGGTTTTCAGAACATGTAACATGACTGCACAGGGTCTGCTCTAAGTACTACCATGTGAATAGTAAAACTTGTACAAAAAAAATAAATTCAAACACAAAGATGACCATACTCAAGAATTTGTTTCTAACTTCAATCGCTAGAAATCATGGCTTGTGCAGCCTTAAGCCTTAAATCTTTGATGCTTCTTGTGATTGAAATGTTCTAGTATTGATGCAAACTGGCACATTTTTCAGGCAGCTTGCTTAAAGCGCTAGCCTTTTATCAAAACAGGAAAGAAATCAATCACTAGATCATTTACTTTTTGCTGGGTAGAATGTAAAACTAACTTTATAGATACAGGCAAATTTTAGTGGTAGGTGAAAGGATGCTATCAATGCAGATACACCATCTGCAAACATGTGGGCGTTACCAGGCTGGACATATGCAGATGTATGCATGTTCAAAACAATCATAGAAAAAAAAGAATGTTCTCCTCTTTAAAAGGCACAGCAGCGTCACATCTGCTACAGGCTGTCAACCTCCAGCATAAATTATAGCATAATGTAAAAATAAAAATTTCTCAGTTGATATATGTGTGTTTGTACAAGGGAGGCCAGCACTTCAATAATCATGTGATTGACACAAACCTTGTGAAAAGCCTAATTCAATTGGCACCACCAGTCCAAAACTAACTACATATACATCTCTAGATGAGCAAAATTTTATGGAAGACCTTTGCGTTTTGGGTAAGGATGTTTGTCAATCTTTCCTCTCCAAATTAACTCTACAGAGGAATGTTTATAATTAAACAAGCTAGAATTTTGATGTCTCTCAAGTACTTTTGATGAATATTGAAAACTTCTGCCATAGAGCATTTGACAACATACTTTTAATTTGATGAGGTCTTAAGATATCAGTGGGACCTCGCCAAACGGGAAATGTCCATGGATTCAAATTCTTCCTCATTATTTACATTTCCTGATTTATCAGGTTGTGTGGGAGTTTGGTTTTCCTTTCACTCTTTGGACATTCCGCAAAGTCAATACCTTTGAATGCTGCACTTTCGCATGTTTTCTGCTTCAAGATAGGCCCTGACAGTCTGGAACTTGTGCAACTTCACCGTTTGTCCATAGCCTGAGAGCAGAAAGATATGCAAAGGCAACCATCAAGTTCAGTGTTTGTTTACTTGTCATTGACCTGTGGTCACAGCGTGTCCCCTTCCTAGGCATAAACTTTCTGGTATCTAGGTCTTATGACAGATCGTGTACGTCATCTCTGGCTGCCTCAGCTTAGATAAGCCAGCAATGCTTTCACTCATAAATTAACATGCCTTTGTTTATGGTTGTGTGGCATGAAGTTGCTAAAGAGTCCAAGTTAATTGATGGCCCTTTCATGATCTCTTCTTACCTTTGTTAATAAAGGTCTCTGAAGAGCCATTGTGACTGTGCCACAAAGCCCTTTCATTTCCATTCATAGATTGCGGGATTATTTTTTTTAAATAAATTGCTCCTATCTCAGGCAGTAAATGCTTCCCGATTTGCCATGGTCCTGTTCCTGATTAAAAGGATAATTTAAAAAGGAAAATTTTTGTCTTGAATTCTTCCCCATTTCCTGGGTTTTAATTCCCAACAAGTTCAATTATCAAGTAACTTGAGATTTCCTATAGATACATTTTGTGTGTGTGTGTGTGTGGAGAGAGAGAGAGAGAGAGAGAGAGAGAGAGAGAGAGAGAGAGAGAGAGAGAGATGAGATGAACCAAGTGCAATTACTCTCTTGATTTTGTGGAGTATGGTGATGCAAATGATTAAGCTAAATACAATATTTTTATCCCTGACATTGTTTATGTGGTTTATAGCATGTTTGCCCTTAAGATGATTCATTCCTGTTGAATTTTATCAATATGGTTTAGTATTGACACTGGTTAATGGATTATTTTTTTTTTATAAAATTATCACTAAATATTAGTAAACCTCGTCCACATTTATTTGTAACTTTCTTTGCAACAAACAAGTTTGGCGATAAAGCTCATGTGATGTATACTGAATTATGTGATCAGAATCAGCAAGATTTAGTCAAACACTAAATTAAATCTTATAACAATGGTTTGAATGTAGACAGGTCATCACTTTAAATGTGCTTAACACTTAATCACATGATCCGCTCAACTACTGCTACTAGGTTTTTTTTCTCGAGTATCCCTATTTGCTTGCGTATCAAGAGCCTCTATAGTGGATTACTGACCAAAAGCAAGATTAACGAATGGTATGAATAGACAGCCAAGTTTTCCTTTTCTCTGATGATGCCTCTGGTTTGTTTTATCTGTGAAACATGATTTTATAGGCCTTTTTTACTTCACAGACTAAGGGTAACTTTCGATTCTGTAATCATGGCTAGACAGGCTACCCTAAGGATTTCATGAAAACTTTGATTGATGAAATAAATGATGATGAGGCAACAAGCTTATTGAAATACAAATCAGAAATTGAGCACAGTGATTCACATTCAATAGAATCAGTTGTGAAATCTTCAGGCCTAGATCCAGACTTACCTCTTGATCTAGGCCAAGAAACTCAAGGTCCTACTAGTGGACAATAGTGAATGGACCAACAATATGCATGGTATTAGGGACATTGTAAACCATTTTTTTCTGTTTCTGTTTCTTCATTTATGTGCTCGTTTTTCAAATTTACATGAATTTGGGTTGTTGTTTTTTTTTTATTTTTTTAATATATATATTGAAATCAACAACTAGTCTGGGTTTTGGGGAGAAAACCTTGTAATTACTTCAGGTGATTAAAAGTTAAAAAGGTAAAAGTATTGCATCAATAACTGTAACTGCTAAAAAAAAAAAAAAGAAAATCAATTTTATAAGTTTATTTCAGCCCCCTGATTACTTTGCAGCAAAGAAAAGTTCAAAAATTGTTTTTTTTATCTCCATGAATATGTAATAAAATAAAAGATTTAAAAGATATTTCGGTGCCTGAAAACTCTTCCTATTTATCACCTTTCTCAATTTGATTTTCAGTTAAATATCTATGCTACATTAGTACAATAGTAAGTATTCAAATTAAGGACAGATTAAAAAAAAATGAAGACTGGAAAAGTTAGAACAAACACTCACCAGCTACCATGTGAATAATATATATTTTAAAAAGACGATTTCAGTTAATTTCACTAATTGAGCTGCATGTCAGAAATGAGCACAATTATGTGACAATATTGACAAAATCATCAATGATAGATCATGGATTGGACTTAAGAGCAGGTTAAACTTAAATAGACAAGTATGGAGTGGCAGGTGAGCAACCATAAGATCAGAAATTTTATTGCATTGTTCCTCATAATATAAATTTTCATTAAAAGATTTAAATTTTAATTTTAAAATGAAATATTTAGATCTAATTGGCAAGTAGACTGGTAATTTTTAACGGCAATTTAATTGAATCTGCAAAGCAAGACTGCCAACCGGTCAACATAAAACACTTACTTATATAATGAACATTGCAGTTTGTTGTTTTTTTTAACACAAGTAGTTTGTCTTCTTTGGTGGACTCCTTTGAAAGAATTTTTTTGTTAATGTTGTGCTGAATTTTAACTTCGATTCTATGAGAAACGAGCATCTTCTGGCCTGTTCCATAAAACTGTGTGCATCTGAGCATTATTTAATTTTTTAAAACTTTTTTTTTGTCTGGATCTGAGCATTGTTTAATTTTTTAAAGCATATTTTTACAAGTGTAAATCTGAGCACTGTTTAAAACATTTTTCTTATAAAATTGCTTTATATTCATGAGCACTTTATGTTTACAAAGGACATCTAGATCTTGATTTATAAGCATAATCTGTTCAACAAATATGGATTTTTCACTTATGAAAACGAAATCTAGATCTAGATCTAGATCCTAGTTTGTATTTTTTTTTAACTCACCAAGTAAGCCTAGTTAGTAATTAAGTCAAAGATGAGAACCCTAATCTAAGATGAAGATGCTCCCAACGACCTGGTTTAGCATTCTAGATCAAGATTTAGATCTTGCTAATCCCAGTCTTGCCAACAATACTTATGGTCTAACAGCTAGATTAGATACCTGTATCGATCAGATCTAAATGTATATTCTGGAATGGAGAATAATATTTGCAGATATCTGCAGCTTTCAACGAACTCAGAGAAGCAGAGACCGGGTACTTGACGGCACTCGCCACAGAGCTTGGTGGAGAGTTATCTGCCTCAAGGCCGAAGAGCCAAGGTGACACAGGTGCATCTATTAATTATTTTGTAGGCGAGTAAGTGCACCACATTGTTTTGATATTATCATGATTGCATTTAAACATTATTACGAATGCATCAATATAAGTGTGCGGTAGAGGCATAGTACTGCAAGTGCAACTGCTAATGTTTACCGTTGTTGTGGTTGCTGCTGCTGCTTCACTTATACCACCAGCAAAATGTGTTGATAAGTAGGGGAGAGTGGGGTAAGAAGTCTCGGGGGTAAAAAGTCTCGATGGCCACTGGGAGGTAACTAGAGTATTTACAATAATGCGAACAACATTATTTTGTGCCCTTTTAGTCCTTGTTTTACTCTAGTCAAGCAAGGGAAGCAACTCCGAAGAACTTTTGGTAAGTTGACAAAAATACTTTGCACATGTTCTAAACTTAATTATTGTTTCATTGAAAAATCTTGATTTTTGGACAGTTCAAGAGTGTACTTTTGGTGACAATTATTCATAAGTGTTTTTTATTATATGAGATTTGTTATTTTGAATCAATTTTTACTTAAGGAAGAATAGTTTTTAAGAACAGTTCAACTTTTCTTATATCAGTAACATGGGGTAAAAAGTCTCGTTGCATTGGGGTAAAAAGTCTCTAAAAATGTGCGAGACTTTTAACCCCATGATTTATTTAAAAAATAAGTGACCATAACAAGACATGTTTGGCCTCGTTTTTTATCTAAGATTTTCTTTTCTTTTCTTTTTATTATAATCCAGAATTGGTCCGCACTCTAAAAACAATGAGGGTATACAAAAGAAAGACCGAACGAGGCCTTTTCTCCAGGGAGGCAATGCTTGAAGGTGTGAGGCTTGTCCTTGACCAAGGCCAGAAAATAAAACCTACAGCTAGGGAGCTTGGCCTCAATTATAAGACACTGGGTCGTTACGTTGCTCTAAAGAGGAATAGCATAAACATTGACAACAAACAGTTTGGCTATTCAAAGGTCCACAAACGCATTTTAAATGATGAGCAAGAGCAAATGTTGGCTGACTATCTAATACAGGCCAACAGAATTTACTATGGACTCACAAAGATTGAATTAAGGACCCTCACTTTCGAATTTGTCAAGATAAACAACATACCTACACCAACTTCCTGGAAGAAAAACCAGATGGCAAGCAAAGACTGGGTTTATCAGTTTTTTAACAGGCATCCAGAATTCTCTCTAAGAACACCTGAACCTACCTCACTCGCCCGAATGACGTCCTTTAACAAACACAACGTTGGCCTTTTCTATGACAACTTGGAAGAATTGATCCAGAAGTATCAATTTACACCAGACAGAATATATACTTGTGATGAGACAGGTGTTACTACTGTGCAAAAGCCAACCAAAATGATAGCGGAGAAAGGCGTTAAAAGAGTTGGAACTGCTGTGTCGCAGGAGAAAGGGTGCTTGGTAACAGTATGTGGCACAATAAATGCTATGGGTGGTTTTATCCCACCATTTTGCATCTTTCCTCGCGTCAATACTCAGCCATTATGGGAGGAGGTATTACCCATAGGTAGCAAAGCTGAAGGACATGCAAAGGCAAGTGGTTGGATGACTGGTGACAATTTTTTGAACTACCTAAAACACATTCACAAATATGCCAGACCATCAAAGGAGCTTCCAGTACTTCTTTTGCTGGACAATCATGCCTCACACGTATCTTTAGCAGTGATCAATTACTGCAAAGAAAATGATATTGTTCGCCTCTCGTTCCCACCACACTGTAGTCATGAACTGCAACCACTCGATCAGACTGTGTATGGGCCTTTAAAGACATTTTTTAATGCAGCTGCAGACAAGTGGATGAGGAATCCTTCCAATGCTGGACAAGTTATGACAATACATAACATTCCAATTCTGATAGCTGAAGCTTTTCCCAAGGCTTTTACTCCTACAAACATCATAGCTGGTTTTGAAAGCACCGGCATTCAGCCACTGAACAGGGAAAGAATTCCGGAACATAGATACCTACCTTCATATGTTAGTGATCGACCAGAACCTGCAGAAAGCGCTATGGAGCCACAACAACCAGAACCAAGCTGTTCCACACACACACCAGACGAAAGCACTGCCATAATCTCTCCTCATGTTATCCGCCCATTTGCCAAGGCGGCTCCAAGATCAAAGACCTCAAAGAAGAAGGTTACCTCCCAAGTGCTGACATTAATACCTGTTAAACGCTTGTTAGAGGAATCAGCAGCAGCCAAATCTAAGAATAAGGCTGAGAAGAGCCAGCCCAGGTGCAAAAAATCAATTTTCCCTGTCAATACCCAGAACCATGAAAGTGAAAGTGACAGTGAAACCAGTGACCCTAACATGGAATTGGATGACAGTGACTCAGATCTGCTTCCTTCAGACCTTGAGCCTCAGGAACGGGAAGATGGGGAGATTGAAAATCCCACTGCTCAGCAGTTAGATGAGGGAGATTACGTTTTGGTGAAATTTGATTCAAAAAAGATCTCAAAATATTACATTGGTAAAGTAGAAAGGGTAGAAAGCGCTGACAATACAGTTGACTGTATGTTCCTGAAAAGGAAGCCAACCAAAGAGGGACAATTCCTTTTTGCATTTCCCGAACATCTTGATGCTTCAGAGGTCTCAGTTGAAGACATTTTATGCAAACTTGCACCACCAACATCCGGGGGAACCATGAGGACTGGAGACATTTTTACTTTTCAATCCAGTTTCATAAATTCTTTTCAATTTCCCATTATGTAAACTATGGGACATCATCATCATCCATTTCTATGCCTAATAAATTTCAATAGTTTTGTTAGCACCGAGTCAACGGCATTTTTTTTTTTTTCTTTTAAAAGTGTGAAATGTTATGTTTAGCAAACTAATGAAAGTTACAATTATAGTAATTTAAAAGTCCTGCAAGGCATATCCCTTTTAAATGATTCAATAGTCATATTTTCTCATTTTAGAGGTTCAAAGACTTCAAGAGACTTTTTACCCTGTTATGGGGCAAAAAGTCACGAAATTACTTTCTTCATAAAAACATGTTTTCTGACCACAAATCATCTCTTAGAATTTTTAAATATATGTCAACAGATAGGTATTATATTATAATTTCTTGAGATAAAAATATAATAGTGTAAAACTTACACCTTATTTTTTAAAAATTTTCAAAGTCACTTGGAGACTTTTTACCCCACTCTCCCCTATTTAAAATAGGCCATTTTGTTGTGGGTTTGATTTTTTTTTCCTAAATATTTTTGTGCAAAATATTGATATAGGAGTAATATACATTTAAGACTAAAAGGTTATGGAGACGTTTTGACTGAGCCAATTGTTTAAAGGACATATGCTTGTATGTGTTGGTAGTCTCGTGTTATAGTAAGCTATTATAGTAATAGCAAACGGGTATCAAAAGTAGTAAGCTTTATAGGAGTGGTGGGTGGTGATGGTGTTGGCGGTAGGAGTTGAAGATGTAGCAACAACAACATCGTCTACGCCATCAAAACATCAGGGGTTGCAATTGTAAAGGAACCTTTGTGCGACCTCGAGACCTCATTCAGGAAACATAATCAATTACAATGTTAGGGCATCTAATGGAAAGTCTTGTTTCCCTTTGATTATATTTTTGATTTGCTGATGTTAGAGTATCAGTAACAACATGAGTTGTGTTTGTATAGTTATGATATTATGCCATTTGTTTCACTGGTCATTAAATCTTTAAACCAGGAAGCTCAATCGGAAGAAGTTTTTATTGAGCTTACCTACTTGGATTTGGAATGGAAGCATTTTCCAATGTAAAGAAAAATTGATATTTCTAAATTTGAAATTTTTGCCCCCAAAAATTTATCAAGCGAGAAGCTTTCTGTAGGATTTTTTTTCCTTCTCACCGAGAGCGTCAAATGTCTACAAGGCAAGGCAATCTAGTTGAAGGAAGAGCTCCATATCTAATCATTTTTACTCAAAATACGCGCACTTTGTTTAAGACGTGAACACTTTGAATCTGCTTTGGCCTTCAAAAGGTAACTCGTATCTTTACCGGAGTTGCGTAGTCCTTTCGAGAGAACTATGGCCTCACTTTTTTTTTTTTTAATTAATTTGAAAGTGAAATAAAACCTACACCAGTCTTCTCCCTAGGGAAGTGAGTTGGTTAGCTCTAGGAATCTACTTCATCAGGGTCCTTCCTTTTTTTGTGTTTGTGTGAGGGTGGAGCTTCCAAAGAGTCTCAGTAACATTTTTCGAAGTATTCAGAAACATTTCAGTTTGAGATGAACATGTAAATGAAACATATGGGGGGGGGGGGGAGAGAGAGAGAGAGCATTTCACGGACAAAATCAGGCGCCGATGATGTAAGGATGATTCTCCTACCTCCCCACACAGGCTGCAGTAGAGGTGGCGACGATTGAAATGCCCATGAAGCAATGCGCAAGCCTTAATTGTTAAATGAATTAAGCTGATTCAGAGCATACCCTTAATTGGCAGTTCGATATCCGATTTGAATTTGATAAGGTTGCAATATTTAATAGAGTTTAAGGAGGAAGCAGCTGCTCTTTTCTGCACCCTTGAAACCTTGACCCTCAAACCAACTAACGATCTTTTGGCAATTTAATCAGATTGGGATTTAAAAAAAAAAAATCCCCTCGGACCATCCGCATGAAAGAAAGGCTCTGCATATTTTCTTTGAAACGTAGAATTTGAAGCTGTTTTCGGTAAACCCATTTTTGAGCTGGTTGATGCAGTGTTGCATTGTAAAACCAAGATGTTTGAAAGGTGCTTTTTTCTCTAAATGACAAAGATTCTGTAAATAGCTTTCAGATGAAGAATTTAAAAAAAAAATACCAGCAAAATAGTACATGTTTTTCGCACTCAGAGATGGTGGAATAATGTCTTTAGAGCTTTAGGAGTGCTTTCTCTGAGCCGTACAGCCGCCTCGTCCTATCCTTTCACGTGGCCAAATAAGTCTGACTTAGACTTTTCAATTCGTTTTTTGTAATTGTTATCTAGAGCATTAATATAAACTCTGGTATATCTCTGAAAGTAGACCAGTAATGCCTCCCACAATTCTTATTATTATTATTATTATTATTATTATTATTATTATTATTATTATTATTATTATTATTATTATTATTATTATTATTATTATTATTATTGTTGTTGTTGTTGTTGTTATTATTATTGTTATTATTATTATTATTATTATTATTATTATTATTATTATTATTATTATTATTATTATTATTATTATTATTATTATTATTATT
>JAWDGP010006848.1:580000-657500 GCA_033675545.1 Elysia crispata
CTTTTGTTTTCTCTGAGAGGTAAAGAGAAATAAGCAATAACAGATCAATTAAGGACCAGTTAAAAAAAGAATCTAAATCAATGAAGAATCAGATGCATGTCTCCTATTTATACAGGTGACGATGATTTCAACGGATAAAACAAGGTTTTCTCCAGCAGACATTACTTTTTGCTTTCCTGACGTCTGATCAGATCATAAAATGATTTCAGGCAGCGGTTCTTAGAACTGTTTATTAAACTGTGTATTTGATTTGTCATTCGTCCTCTGCCAAGTCGAGCGAAGTCAATTTGATCAGAAGCAGACCAGGAGGGTCGATGTTACACTGGCAACCACTTCCTCTTTTTAGTACATCACACATTATGTGTTTGCCATCCAGCTTCGGGCACGCTAGAGTGGCAGATGAATATATTAGCTGGAAATAATAACACATCAATCCATGTATACGTAAGTTAAAATAAACAGAGTATTTTTCTGCCCGAGGCAATTCATTTGGTTCAAAACCAACAGCGCTCTTTTCCTTTGGGTTTCATAAGCTGTTGGGTCTCATTATGTACCCAAAGCAGAAACAGACTTGGGTAGAGGATTTGATCGAATTCTTGAGTGTCATCCCTCGACAGATACAAGGAACCGGAAATTTTACTTGACTCGTTAAACATTAATAGACAGAAAAGAACATGACAGTAAGATGCAAGTTCAAGGTTGTGGGTCGAACGCAGTGTTTCGAAGACACGCATTATCCTGATAATGCTTCATAGAGCGAATGTCCAGCGTGCTTGAGTACTTTCCGGGAAGAAATCGACATTTAGACTGCTACAAATCGCTCTCTACCTTATTAGCCTCTATAACTGGCTTTTGTCTAGATGAGTCAGAAGCACAGCACATGGAAAAGTAATATCTACCTTTTATAATTTGAAAACACGAAGTGAAAAATCTTATGGCGAATAGATGGCAGCCAGCTGCAGAGATTTACCATGAGTTGTAAAAAAAAAAAAAAAAAAAACCACTGCGGCCAAGAAGATAAAATTCACATCAACAATTGGCCAAGGAAAACAAACCAAAGAGCATGATTTATTTGATACCATAAATGTTTCAAAATGCATAATTTTCTTTTAGTAAGAAGCTCTGTTAAATGTTTTAGCTAAGGACTGGTGTGCTCTGTATTTTAAGACATAACGATGATGTCATGATTTAGATGACACATAGGAACGTAATATCACTTTACTTATCTGTTCCCAAGCACTTTTGCTTGTGGTGTATGGCCTTTTGAACAAAGAAAAAATATGAACTAGAAGTAGACAAATTTTCATTTCTCTTATGACAAATATTTATCGCGTGGTTGCGTTTTTTTCTAACTGATATTAGTGACACTTTAGTGGAGAGGTGTAGTTGGGTAAAAAAATAAAAAAAAACCTTTTCATAATGTAGTGCATTTACACTAAAACTAAGGAGATTCGTATGGGCCTCAGCAGTTTCAATGACCTTTTTGATTTTTATGATGTCAACATGATACACCCTTCTCAGGAAAAAAAGGGGTCCAACAGAAATTGTCAGGATACTGTGAAAGTTTGCGAAAACTGTTCGGATAAAATATGCAGGAAGAAGGCAGAAGGAGATTCGAAATCATCATTATGTTACAAAATTTGAACCAAAATAGCAACAATGCGCAAATTATCATTCAGGATTAGAGAGAATAAATTTAGACAAAGCCAAGGGAAAAAAAAGATGAAGATACTAAGACATCTTGAAAAATGACTGACACCTTGATAAAATAAAAGTACCAGTCCACAGTAGGGATTGAAGTTGTTATCTTTATGAGTGTTACGTACAGATCACTGCCCTGACCACAGCTCAAGAGACAGAGGTTTTGCTACAAATGGCGAGGCATTGTGTCAGGACTGCAGGTTCTATTTCTACTCTTGAAGCACTGTTTTGCTCCATCTGAGAAATGTCCAATTATTGCCAAGAAGAGCTTGTTTTCTATATCCTCTTGCAGTCATTTCCGAAACTTTACCTCAGGCAATACGAGTTCGATTGGAGTAGACTGGCCAAGGATTTGCAGTGGTTTGAATAACATGAAAAATTGAACCCACTTAGTCTTTCAAAAGCTACCTCTCCATACATTTTGGGTGTTAACGTTAATTGAATTTTATTTTTCATTCCCGTTGCTTTTGGAAATTTTTCAAACCCACCTCACAAAGTCTTTGGGATTTGAAAACTCCAAGTACTACAAACGGAATGGCAAATTAAGTAGACAAGAGAGTGTTGAAATTGAGGCTCATCGCTCCTATCCCAACTTATTACTGGTCTCAAGATTCAGATAAACTAAGCGATGACCTATAGAATAATAAATCTATAATGATACAATGTTATTACACCCACCGACTTCTTGACAACCACCACTACCACCATCATCATCATCTATGGCGTGTTTTAGTTGGGGGCTCAAGGTTTCTCCACCCGTGACGTAACAGCCGAAAATGTAGTTTTGGCTGGATCAAGGTTTATCCACCCGAGTATCGATTTGTATATTGAATTGATACTCGTTTATGTATCGAGTATTATGCCTCCTTTCTCATACGTGTGCAAGATAGTCTACGTTATGGTGTAACACTGCTTTCCAGGCCCTATTTGTGTCAATGATAGGCCGTGTGTTTGTTTGGTATTGCTTTGTGAGCCCAAGGCTTACACGACCCTGCGTGTTGGTGTGTTGTGGATAGGTTGAAACCCTGCGTGTTGGTGTGTTGTGGATAGGTTGTCTTGAATTGAAATCAAGAGAGAGAGAGAGAGAGAGAGAGAGAGAGAGAGAGAGAGAGAGAGAGAGAGAGAGAGAAACATTGTGAAATGGTCTTGCTGTCACTTAATAAGTGTAGGTGACATGTTATCTACACACACAATTGGTGTGTAACTTTGAAATCATTTTGCTCTGTCCGTTCTACTGTCAAGATGGATGTCTCGTTTAAAACCTATGAAACCAAGTTCTCAACCCTGGCACCTCTGGTCGATGGATACAAATTTGTGCTTTTAAAAAAGAACAAGACAACGATACATTGGAAGTGCAGCTTTTGTAAAAAAATACTAAATGTACAAAGCGAATTTCAATAGACAAAGACATTACTATGGTCGTAAGAGCAGACGGAGCTCACAATCATGCTGCTGAGTCAGAGCATAGCATTGAAAAAACAGGACTTACAACAGAGGTGTAAAAAGAGAGCTAGAGAGGAATCTGAGGAAAAAGCATCGAACATCATAATAAACGTGTTGAAGAAGGATCCTCTGGATATCATGCCAAACGAATTCGAGTCGATTCGACAGTCGCTTTATCAAGAACGACGAAAACAATATCCGAAGTGTCCAACTTCAATTGAAGACACAAGAACTGCTCTGGAATCGGGGACTTTCAATGCTCCTGCTGAAATGGTCTTTGCCTTCAGAAACGACGTTATCATGGTAACATTCCAGAACAATTTCAGTCTTCTGAATGACAGATCTCTCTTTGGTGATGGCACCTTTAAATCAAGTCCGCAATGCTTTTACCAGCTCTACACTCTGCACACCGAGAAACTTGGACATTATATACCCTTGGTGTTCTTCCTTTTACCTAACAAAAAAGAACAGACTTACCTCACCATGCTGGAACTTTTACTTGATGAGTGCAGAAAGAGAGAAATAGACTTCTCACCAAAAGCAATAAACCTAGACTTCGAAATTGCTACTCACAACGCTTTCAGACATTTTTTTCCCAGACATTGAGATCCGGGGATGCAACTTTCACTTGAAACAAGCCTGGCTGCGAAAGGCAATTGAGCTGGGCTTGAAAAAAGACTATGAAAACAAGGACAGTGATGTTCATTTCTGGCTGCGCATTTTATTTGGATTGCCTTTCCTTAGACCAGACCAAGTGCCAGGGTTTTTTATGATTGACATAGCTTCGGTTTCACCATTGGACTCCAGAACAGAGCTTTTTGAACAGTACTTGTTGAAACATTACATTGAAGGAAAAGACTTTCCCCCATCGCTCTGGGCCTCAGATGAGATTGACAGACCACGTACCACCAATTGCTGTGAAAGTTTCCATAAGTATTTCCAAGACATTATGAATGGGCACAATCCCAATATTTTCAAATTTTTACACAAACTGGACAGTCTGCAAGTACTGACACAAATGAAACTCAACGCCATCGAGCAGGGGAAACCAGCAAAAAAAAGACAAAAAAAACTCAAGAAAGAATCACACTGGGACAAGGTCTCCAAACAGTACAAAGAAGGCAAAATCACCATGTTTGAATACGTCAAGCAAATGTCTTACAAACTCTTTTAAACCTGTACATATTGCATGCTTAATGACTTTTAGCATTTTTATTTTACGATCAAAACATTTTTAATGTGGCCACATATAATAATCATGGAAAATGTATATATGTGACGGTCCCCAGCCCGCAAACACAGAGGGAAAATGTTTTGTACTCAGTTACTCCTATTAAGGGGGAAATTATATCGAAATTCAGTAAATAAAAGTATTCGATACGATGGCTTGGGTGGACAAACCTTGACGTATTTTTCATGACGTAACCGATAACAATAGACGGGTGGAGAAACCTAATGCACTCTTTTAGTTAGTCATGCCATTATGAGGCACCTCATTCTTCAACAGGTCACTGTGGATCATCTAGTAATTTTTTTATATCATCTGCTCATTCTCTACAATACCCATGTCTTCGATTTTTATTATTTAAAAAAAAAATAAATTTAAGTCTTTCAACAGAATAAAAATAACATTATTCCGCTTAACTTCGATATTTTTTTGGCACAGGAGCTACGCGTGAGGAATTTTTTTTTTCAAAGCACAACTTTTTGAGGCCTATAGAGATGGTGGCGGGCCTAAAGCATAGACGATTGATATCATTACTGGTTCGGCACGGATCTAAATTCTCATTTCACAACAGAATCCGAACAAAGATGCAAGCGATGACTTTCACGATTCGAAATTTGAGCCCTAGTTAATCAAAGCTACGATGAGCTGAAACGACTCATAACTCCAAATAATGTTTTCTTTTATTGGAAGCAGGCTGTAATCTGTAACAATGGCAGTAAATGATAAATATGCCGCAATAAAACGAAACCAGCACAACAAATATGTGAAATAAAAACTACGAGGTTCACTTGAGCTTCATTTAAATCCTCCAATTAGTCCTTTTTTGGTACAATATTCTACCATTCTAATATGTGCAGCTACCATTATTTCGATCCAATATGTGTGCTTTACATAAGGCGCTGTATTGAAATCTTGCAACATACTCAAAAAAAAAAAAAAAAATCCGAAATGATACACTCCCGCTTTCGTTTCAAATATACTAAGCTTAAAGTTTTTAGTGATAATAAAATATACTCCCTGGCTTGGTAGCTGTATCATGTTGGGAAGCAGCGCTGACGTCCATCATTCTGTGTTGCTTGCGCTTATAGCAGCATCCTCAGCAATGTTTCTCACCATCTATAGAATAGTGCATGAATTGAAAAACGTTTAAGTTATCAAAAATTTTGGAAAAGAAGTTTTACTTTTAAATCAGAAAATGATTGAACAAAAGGGCAATCTCAAGAAGATCCTATCATTGCAAACTAGTCAGGTTCAAACAAAGAGGGAAACCAATTATAGTTTCCTTTTTCAAACAAAAGATGGCTTTTCAGATACACACTATAGCATAAAAGATTCTCTTGCAAGCTAAATACCACCTACCTTTATATCAAGATTTAGAAGCCACCAAAAATCTGGTTAACTTTCACTCAAACTACTCAAATTAAAATACCCCTTATACACGCCTAAATCTCATTGGTATTACACCATTTATAGAACCACCTTAAGCAAAAAGTAATCTTACCTTGTAGTCCTTGTCTTGTGTCAGCCATTATCTCAAAAGCTGAAGTTACAGTTGGTGATAAAATCTCGTATTTTTAAAAAAATATTTTTTATTTTTAGATCTGGACCAATCTTTAGATCTCAAAATATAGAGTTTAGATCTCAAATCGGACAGTTGTTACCATTTTTCCGTTATCACGTTTTTTTATGGCGTCGCTGTATCGTGGTAAGGTGTAACATGCGGGCACGGAATTCTCGTGAACTATGATCGCTCACTGACGCAGACCAACAGACGAGGCGGTCTTATCTCATACCTATCAGCCCAATCAGTACAGAAAATGTTTTCCTGATTTAAAGTGGTTTATTACCATCAATTATTTTCTATATATAAGATTCGGAGCAGTTTTAGGTCGTCTCGGGACTTCAGAACAGAACATTCCTACGTCCTCATTTTGTTTCTTTACACATACGTAGAAAACTTTAGATGGGTGAACAGTGCTCAGATTCGGATGTCTGACATGTAACAGAGAGTAACTAACGCTCCACTTCGAATGTACTCTAGAGTCTAGACGACTTGGAGTGCTTTTTTGATTATTCATTATACCTGTGCCAGTATAACAAAACAGGGATAAATGGTGGCTGCTTGCTTAAAAAGTCCGAGATTTCAGGGTCTATCATGCATTCTTTGATCTATAAGCAACTTTGATATCGATAGTTACTTTTAGCGTCCTTTACAAGCAAAATTGTTTTTATTTGTCTTGTCTTTCCTATTCCTAAACAGTTAAGTGACCAACCATGCCTCTAAGGAAGGGCCGACATTTTGATAATTACCTGTTATTGCTTTCTTGTGAGTTTATCTTTATACAAAGATATGTGGCCTAAACAGGCATTCTTTTGTGTAAAATGAAATTTAGTATCCTCTTTTTAGATTATATATTGGCAATAAACTTGATAATGCTCTTTACTTAAAAATACTCTTCCTCAACCCATTGAGACTTGGGATAAATTCTCTTGATCACTATAAAAAAAATAAATCAAAGTCCGTGTTACATAAGTTAGATTTATGCGTTATAAGCGCAACTATAATTATGTTTTCCGGTGCGAGGGATAAATAAAGAGATTCTATGACTTGAGCTTAATACAAATCCTTCAAGATGCCTTATATTGTCAACTTAATCATTTGATCCAAAAATTCCTTCGTCCAGCCATAAATTGATTATCGCTTTCAGTCTCATGATAATAATAATAATAATAATAATAATAATAATAATAATAATAATAATAATAATAATAATAATAATAATAATAATAATAATAATAATGATAATGATAATGATAATAATAATAATAATAATAATAATAATAATAATAATAATAATAATAATAATAATAATAATAATAATAATAATAATAATGCATCTCTTTATTCAGCTAAAATGTCATCTAAAAACAAAGTGCTGCATTATGACAATAAAAAAAAATTAAATGGGCCCATCAAACGTTCACCAGGCTAACGTTTCCAGTACTTGAAGACCTTTATGTTACTCCACGAATTGCAACTGCAGCGGCTTTCACAATGCAAGAAACTACAGAGTTACTACCCCTGCATTGTATATTTTCTTTGATTCTCCTTTCGTCGGTGTCAATAACAAAATAATTACTTTCACTCTGTTGTGCCATATCGCTTTAAGACATTGATGTTTGAAGTAATATAGAAGAAGAAGAAGTAGCAGTAGGAGTAGGAGCAGCAGTAGTTTAAGCAGTTGTAGTAGTAGTAGTAGTAGTAGTAGTAGTAGTAGTAGTAGTAGTAGTAGTAGTAGTAGTAGTAGTAGTAGTAGTAGTAGTAGTAGTAGTAGTAGTAGTAGTAGTAGTAGTAGTAGTGGTAATAGAAGAAGAAGAAGAAGAAGAAGAAGTAGTAGTAGTAGTAGTAGTAGTAGTAGTAGTAGTAGTAGTAGTAGTAGTAGTAGTAGTAGTAGTAGTAGTAGTAGTAGTAGTAGTAGTAACAGCAGCAGCAGAATCATTAGCTGGAGTCAATTTTATTGCTGTAGAAAAAAAAATAAGAGAAATGCGTTTGGTTACTGATTTTAGAACAGTGCTATGGTAACACTCTTGATGCCTGGGAAAAAATTATTTGCTAAATTGTTTTTACAAAAAAAATCTTGATATCGATCGATGTAAGCTGGGACAAATAGTCTGGTCTTTTCGTCCTTTTTTTCTGTCTCTCTGCCTTCTAGTGTTATTCCTTCACATTTCTTTTCTTCTAATATTAAAAAAAAAACAGCAACATGAAATTGCCTTTCTTACGTTCTGATATTTATCTGACACAGTGCCTTTTCATCTTCCCATTTATGAGTGGATTTGAACCTTCACGATAATAATGTGTTTGAAGGAAAACTATAACAAATCATTTCAGACTTTTATTATGTATTACTTTTTTTTTTCAAACTGTCAAAACAAAACTGACAAAGGCTTTTGTCTCGAAAGGATCAGATAATGGTATTAATGCATCCCTTTGAATTATTCAAGCCATCCGTGAGACTGAATATTGTAAATGCCTAGGGCTTGCAATTGTTATTTTCCAGCGAGCCTGGTGCTTTTATAGCCCAAGAACGGAGGAAACAAAAAACTCCTTCCGTTCATAAAAATTTATATTTGCCACGTTTAATTTTCTTTCATCATTAGTCTGCTCTTTTCTCTTTCTTTCCTCTTTTCCACTTTCTCCTGAACAAATGAAAATAAGTTGAATGCGTTGCCAAAAACATTATCTCTTAAGAGATCTCTAATTACAAAACAACCAATTCTTTCTTTATCAAAAGAAAAAAGTGGTTATTATTTTGTGTCCTGCATTCTATAATTTTTCTCTCAAGGAGCAGCACGAAACGTGTTAAGCTACGTGAGAAATACTTCGCACCCAGGTTTATGGTGTGAAGAATTAATTATTTCCTACATAAATATTAATTCAAACTCGAACATTTGATTGAAAATAATACTTTTGCACTATAAAAGACCAAGAAAAAAAAATCATAATGTCATAGTGAGGTTAAAAAAAAAAGGCAGTGAAATATGATCAATTTTTTGCTCGATTCTTTTTTGTGCTAACCGGCTGCCAATCCCAATAAAGTCAACTTAACCAGGAAGTTAATAAGACGGCTGAGTTTGCTTTGACAACCACTCTCTACATTATTATTTGCGTGAATCTTTACACATAACGCTTGCTTGCTATCAAGCTTTGGAGATATACCGCCCGCCCGCAACTATCAAAGCTGCTAAAAGGACATGTTAAAAAATCGATGCGCTTTCGAAATCAACACATAGGTCAAGCTTCAATAACTTAAAAACAAAAATAATAATAACGTGTAGGACACGCTTCAACTACAACCGCACAAAAGAGGCATGTTCTTTTTGGGCTAAAAGCCCCACCTCTGTACAAGTTTCTACTGAAATCATAGGAGACAGAAAGTTACAATAAGAAGGTGGAAAGCTCCAGCGCACCTCTTTTTTCCTTCTTCAATTAGTCTCCGTGCATCCAAGCACGTATTTAACACCTGCGAAATGTCTGCGTGTTATAGAAAGTTTTCTCAGACTATAAAACGGGACTTAAAATAATCCAAAACATTTAAATCCTGTTAACTACATTAAAGATTATTGAGGCAGATATTAATACATGTAAATAGCCATGCATGTTCCCGTGAATTTTGAATTTCCGTTGTAAATTCGGAGTCATTCTGTTTTCAAATCAGCTAACGTAATATTAAAACAAGAACAAGAACAAAATACAAAAAAAAAGTTTAAAAAAATAAAACAACAACAATAACAACTAAATCTTACGCATTACACTCAGTTTAATAATATCAATACTTAAAGCTCTAATCATTGTTTCCTCACCCCTACCCCCTCAGGCTGCAGCTATAGAAGATTATACGATGTGTTCATTTTTTCTAGAGTTTATTCGCCTATTATCCCTAGCGTTTTATGTCTATATAACGACTTTTTAATTGAATGCTCTGAAACGAAATGACTTTTGAAACCTACAACTTTAAAGGTTGAATGTCAAGAATCTAACCCATCGTGGTCCAAAAAAAAAAATTGCTTGTTAACTGGGTATTTTGTTTGCGATCATTCTTGTTTTACATAATGCTGGAGGAACACTTTTTGTTCTGGCTTTCAGTGGTCTCTCTCTCTCTCTCTCTCTCTCTCTCTCTCTCTCTCTCTCTCTCTCTCTCTCTCTCTCTCTCTCTCTCTCTCTCTCTCTCTCTCTCTCTCTCAAGATAACTAGATTCCAAACCCTACTTAGTATTGTAAAAGAAAAAAAAAACATTACAGAAAAACGTTTTATGCAGAGTAGAGTGTATTGTAAACGAGAACATGAAACTACCACGCAGAGCTTTTAAACTAGACACACACTGAGCCACACCTGAGCCACACCTGATCCACACCTGATCCCCACCTATCGTTAGGGACACCCACGTAACTTCGATCTCTGACCAGGTACGTGTACTGACCGCCTATCGCTTGCTCGCTATTCGGAGACGAAGTTGTAAGCCAGATCGAAGCCAATTCCATCCTTTACCCGTTCCAGGCTAAAATCTGACCGAATCCAGGGCTATTGCTTAATCCTTGGTTTCCAGCCTAGAGTGTTGCGGTTAGGGCCGTGGTAGAGTGTGCTAACATTGCCTGAGCAGAATACCCCCCACAGAGGATAAAATCATTGCTGACTGAACGGCAAACGTTGATCGCGAGAAAGGGAAGGGATTTAAACCTAGCACGCTGCTAAGATTATATATTAGGCCTAATAAGTGGCAGTGTAACTGTTCCTAAGGTAGATTTTTAACCACGATGCAGTCGTCGCAATAATATAATGCATTCACCTTGAATTAAGTTTGCCCTCTTTTCACAGGCCGCTTAGTGGACTTGGTGGAGTTCGGTTTCTGGCCAAGTCGGAATAGTGATTAGAGGGTCCCCCCGCCCCCTTGCTTTTATTTACTTTCCTTTGGGTTTAGTTTTTTTTTTTTTTTTATAAAGACTTCGTACAAACCGCATCGCCAAATATTTCATAATTTCCAAAAAACATAAAAAAACGCCATTCAATAGTCTCTAAAAGCGTCGTCCAGCACCTCATCAAATTAAGACTAGTTCTAAATTGATGCGATGAAAGTTTTATTCATGGATTAAAGATTATTTTTTTTTATTTTAGATCTAGAAATCAAGACAACAATCAAAGCAGGCTGTGAAGACTACCATTTGCACGCCCACAATATTAAGACCTTTCTTCACTCAATGTATTATAACTATATTTTGTTTGATCCAATTCACCTGTGTACAGGTTCAAAGGAGCGGCAATTCGGTTTTGCTAACAGACAAATCCCATCTGATTTGAAAGGGCTTTCAAAGTGGGACCCCTCCCTAACTCATCGGACTATGCAGCTCTGACACGAGATAGAACATGAATACACAATGATAAACAACATCTAAGATTGTGAGATAACGGTATCATCGTAATAAATTTTAATAATTTTTTTATGCCTATATGCATCGCACTTTGCACATAGACCTCTGATATAAAGAGCACGAATAAGAAGGTAGATAGGTAGATAGATTGGGGAAAATGAAAGAAATACTGATTTGAAACAATATAATCTTAAGTAATTCAGACAGCGTGGTGGGGTAGAGATAGCGAGGCAGAGAGAGAGAGAGAGAGAGAGAGAGAGAGAGAGAGAGAGAGAGAGAGAGAGAGAGAGAGAGAGAGAGAGAGAGAGAGAGAGAGAGAGAGAGAGAGAGAGAGAAAGGTGGGATGGGAGAAGAAATGAAATCTAAGTGTGTTGCCCCAGGAGATAGTTTCAACTTGTCAAATATTTCAATACAATGGCGATAACTATCCAATGTAATGAGGTTTGCTGTACACTCTGCAGAACTCAAAGCACACTGCAAACTATTTCACCTTTCGCTGTTTGCCTTTGATCATAGCGTCGCTTGATAGACGAGGACAGGAAGCAGGCATAAACGCCAACAATAAAATGTTCATAACTGTTTCCGGTGACCTTGACATGGACTTAGCCTCTTGTCGCCCCTCCAAGAACATTATACCCTCGCACGCAACATCAAGCCTTCTCTACTAAGCTTTGACCTTGGTTCCTTTTATGGTGAAGTGCTTGGATAGACTGTATGGCTCTTTTTTTTTTCCCTCCGCTCTGATCTAAAGCTGTGACTTTTAAGTTCTCAATGGGGGGACTGGCGCCAAACACAGTTGATGGCTGCTATCAATTTCTCTGTTCAGATTTCCTTTGATTCTGGTCTGAACCTTTTTGATTTAATTGGTAGTCGGTCAGCCTAGTAGTGTCAGAGGCAGCAACTTTGCAGTGGTTTCAACAAGTGCCTATTAATACCCCCCCCCCCCCCCCACACACCCTTCCTACGGAATCTTGATTGATCTTTAGACCTGGATCATGCTAACACGCTAAGACGCCCCTCATTACATCAGCTTTTATTTGTAAACAAAAATGACTCACAATTTTCCATTCCTCACCAAGATACTTGCCTCTTCACTTCTTATCCCTATCATTAGATGTTTTGAAAACATAAACATTGAGTGAGGCAGCAAAGATCGTTGCGATTAAACAGAGTTCTAGGACTTTGTGACCCTACTCGTAACAAACAAAAGACATTTTGTTGTTTGAATTATTCAATTTGTTGAAAGACAAAGTATGTGTTCTTTTGCATTGCATGTACATTGCCTGTTTGTACCGAGTAGAGGATTCCTCAAACTGATTTTTTTTTTAAAGAATGATTGGAAACAGATTCAGATTTTTATCAATATAATGATGTACACCAAAAGAATATTGTAATTACATTGTATATAAAAGCCAGACGTATATTCGAGAAACCCAAGGAAAACGAAAATTATACTATAATGATGATAATCATATTCTTAATAATATTGATGACATTGAAAATAATAATAATAATAATAATAATAATAATAATAATAATAATAATAATAATAATAATAATAATAATAATAATAATAATAATAATAATAATAATAATAATAATAATAATAATAATAATAATAATAATAATAATAATAATAATAATGAAAAGAGGTACAGGCCATTTTAATAAATACAAAATAAGAGTCCTTATGCCATGCACGATTTTCAGTTTATTGGCACAGACTATTAATATCCCTAGTCTGTTACTAGTGAAAAGTCGAGTTAGATCATACACATCGGCGTCATGCTTCACACGAGATGGCGAGAAGATTTCTTCATCAAAGAGACAACAATGAGGCGTAGACAGTGAGCTCAAGTTGAAAAAACTTAAACGAGGCTTATATTGCATCAATTAAGTAAACTTGGTACATTACTTGGTTTGTATTGTCAAAATTTGATGCCATTTACTTAGATTTATAGACACCATCCTCCCCACACACCACACACACCTACACATGAAAATCTAACATATTATGTTATCAATACTTCGAGAGCAAAGTTGTCAGAGAGAGTGAGGGAGAGTAAAGAGCGAAGAGAGAGAGAGCATGTGGGGGGTGGAGTGGAAATAGATAGATAAAGAGAGAGAGAGAGAGAGAGAGAGAGAGAGAGAGAGAGAGAGAGAGAGAGAGAGAGAGAGAGAGAGAGAGAGAGAGAGAGAGAGAGAGAGAGAGCATTGCAACATGAAAGGCAAATCTTTAGCCGCTAGTCAAGTCTGTCTTTCATTCTGTCATATTTTTTTCAGTCGATCTGTCTGGCTCATCTGTCTGTCTGTCTGTCTGTCTGTCTGTCTGTCTGTCTGTCTGTCTGTCTGTCTGTCTGTCTGTCTGTCTGTCCACTTGTCAGTCTATCTGTTTGTCTGTCTCTATCTCTGATTCTCTCTCTCTCTCTCTCTCTCTCTCTCTCTCTCTCTCTTTCTCTCTCTCTCCTGAGACCACAAGATACAAAAAAAAAAACTATACTTCCATCTTAACAAGTTTATCTTTAAGATTCTAGCAGCACAGGTGTGTCATGGTCGTGATAGCGTTTCAAGTTGCGTGCCTAGCTCGACGTTTATCCAGGAAGATAAGAAAACCTGTCAGGTCAGGCCATATGATTTCCATGGCGTGTCCAGTACAGTACCCAATGTTGACTCGAAAAACGGAGTGCTTAAATCCCGTCCTGACCTCAAAAGTTGACTAGGCCCACAGTCCGAGGTGGTTTAAGGTACCAATACAGTCATAGTCTCCAGCACATTCAACTCCGTGGTTTAGCCTCGCTTTAGCTCTAACTCTTATGTCAGCTTTCGAGTTACCACCTGTTGGTTCATTTTCTCTTTTTTTTTTTTTTCCAGCCATACAAACACCTATATAATTTGTATGCCAAACCCTGGACACACAAAAAGAGATCTTTTTGTAGTGTGGGCAGGGCATGACCTTTCCATTGTAACCTTATTCATAACCGGCAAATCGTTAAGAAGGCAATAACTCGCGCACTTCATTCATGTTTCATCGATGTTCACCCTTGAAAAACAATCCCCATTATGCTGTCATCATATCTTTACACCCGTCTCCCCGGCCTCCCCCCCCCCTCTCTCTCTCTCTCTCTCTCTCTCTCTCTCTCTCCCTCTCTTTCTCGCGCTAATTTTTCAAACTTTCTATCCAAACCGAAAAGATTTTAATTTTACCAAATTAGCAATCTGTTCATTTTCTCTGTCGCCTTTTCGATCTGTAATTGTTTCTGTCTGCCTCTGTCGTTTCTATCAGTTTTTCTGACTGTCTGTCTGTCTGTCTGTCTGTCTGTCTGTCTCTCTCTCTCTCTCTCTCTCTCTCTCTCTCTCTCTCTCTCTCTCTCTCTCTCTCTCTCTCTCTCTCTCTCTCTCTCCCAATAACCAATGTCATTGGCCGAAGTCCAGCAGTCAATGAGCGTCTATCGATTGAATGGGATCATAAGCTTGACCACTGTCCACCTTACACTCAGTTGATGCCTGGCAACAGAGTACTCCAACGGTCTGCCCCCTCGGCTTCGGGGAGGTCCATAAGGAAAAGGAAATGGCTTGTGATCTGGACACTCCGACACACACACACACACACACCAAACCGACCTAATCCAAACAGACTCCCACGCAAAACGCAGGCGCACCTGCTCAACTGTTGATAAATCTTTTTAAATAGCGATGAATTCAAAACTTTCAAGTTAGAAATTCTAATTTAAGCACTTCCGTTCTGTACAGATTGATTAATTTTTTTCTTCATTGCATTTTAATTTTTGCTGCTTTTTTCCTTCCTTCCTTTTCTTTAATTTTAAAGGGGGTCTAATTTGGGCGTTTCTTTTCTATATCCCCGCCCTCTCCGGCCCAATCCTCCACTAGACACACAGACACACACACACACACACAGACACACACACTTTACTCTATTCATTGTTTGTTCATTATAGTCTTTAGTGAAATTACGTTTTTTAAATACATAAAATACAATTGTCGTTTTTCCAAAAACCAACAGGCAATACACTACATTCTTCTTTTTCATTCTTCTGTATCCTTTACAATATCATAAATCTGTGTGATCAGTTACATAGCATTTCATTTTTTATACTTTGCTTGAAGCTCAAAACGTACTTCATCTTGAATGGTTTGAACAAATAAAATATTTTTTTTATAGACCATCACATATGTTTTTGATTTAAAACTGTCTGTTTTTGACACTTGCTATTTAAAGCACTCAACAATCGATTTAGAATTCTACCCCTATTTCTGCGCACAATTTCTTACACCAACACTCAAATTCGTTGTCTTAACTTTAATTTTTCATTTTACTAATCTTGCTTCTCTAAGACTTTGTCCTTGGTGCATAGTTACAAACTGTTTGTAAAGCTAACCTTGAAAATAATAATACTTTCGCCACGCAACCAACCAAGCTAACGTTCTTTTAATAAACTTCGAACATCTTTCGCAATTCATATTCAATCTAGTGGGGTTTATGTAATCGATTTATTTGGTCTGGCCTGTACTGGCCAGTCATTTTACCAAAACTTTCCATTTGCTCTCTTATCATTCTGTGGTCACACCACGTAAGTCGGTACAAATTTCAGCTGGTCAGTTATTATCGTACACTGATAAAATATCTATAAATACTCTTGTTGCTTATCTTTGCTCCTGACTTGACCTTTCAAGTAAATTCCGTGTGGCCTGAACCAATGTACATAGCCATGAGTCTGCATATTGTATGACTTTAAGTAACCAGGCCCTGGAAACAGCGCCGATGGTAGGCTTGTCGTCTGTGATAAGACTATGTCATCACAACTACTACGCGTCTTTTAAATTATGTAAAACTCCAAGGTGAGGCATTGACCAGGGATCATCGAATGTTCATAGAGTTCAGCCCATTTCAGTCTATGTATCTGGGACATTTCCCGCAATCTCAGATTGTCTTGTCCTTCATCTAGATTAGGAAGGCTCTCAGTTTATACATCCACATAGAGGAGCTTAATGTAACGGATAATTATCAAGATGTCACACTTTCAACTCAATATAAAGTTTAGAAGTGGAGACTGTCTTAATCTCTGCAAATGAAACGAGGGATGAAAATAAACATGCGGTTATTTTCTTAGCCTGGCCATACCATTACAAGCAACCAAAATAGTTTTCTCTCGAGATCATGTCTAAATGACTAGTCATTTATCATAGTCCAAGGTGCCCTTATTTATAAAACAAAAAGACAAGTAAGTTTCATAATTAATACCGTTTGGCAACCATTTGCATGTTATTGAATTCACATTAGCATCGATCTCTTTAGTGGTAGAATATTAGTTTCGATAAGGATATTAAAAAGTCTCTCTCTCTCTCTCTCTCTCTCTCTCTCTCTCTCTCTCTCTCTCTCTCTCTCTCTCTCTCTCTCTCTCTCTCTCTCTTACACATACTCACACGCATTCCCTATCCCTCTCCAATTTTTTTAAAAAATTGGTTCTTCATCAAGATATTAAAAAAGTAGTATAATGCTTCCTGTCTGCCATTTACAAGAATACAAGAAGAGGGATGATGATGATGATGATGATGATGATGATGATGATGATGATGAAGATGATGATGAAGATGATGATGATGATGATAATGATGATGATGATGATGATGATGATGATGAACTTTGTGAAAAGCAACAACGATATAACAACAACAATTTATGTGACTGTGTTTGCCTACATTCCTATTACTAAATTTGCCAATTAACTTTTCATCAAGAAGATATTCATTTCACCACTTTAATTCTGCTCCAGTCCATTGAGTATTTTACGATGAAAATCCTAATTCGGTTTTCTGAGAAAACAAAAAAAGATAGGGAAACTTTCTTAAACTTAATCCTAATCCGAAAAAGCTTCAGACGGACATACCCCTTTAGCTCAGGGATAATTCGTAATGGCTCTTATATCCTGGTTCTGGACACTGAGTCAGGCTCTCAAAATGATTCTATTCCACTTCCTATTTTAAAGTTACCATAAAGGCTTTCATAGAAGCAATCTGGTTTGAGCATCCTATGAGGAAAAGTTATTGATCATTCTGCCTGTAACATCAATCCTTCTTGTTGACATGTCAGCTGTCCTCTCCAGTTGTACAATTAGTAATCTTTATAAATAATAGAACGACAGTTTCGACCCTACAAGACAAAATACAGAATAGCCGCTGTATGAGTAGATCTCCGACTCCTCCTAATATGCAAATCTTGCGTGTCCTTGTTTGGGTATGCATGCAAAAAACTATTTTGAATCTCAAGAAATTGATATCTGCTAGAGAGTGATTGATTACTGAATTGGTTGGCTGATCGATGAATTGTTAAATAATCCCTCACACCACAATACGATTTCAAACTCTAATGTTCGAATAACCAACATAACTACCAGGCAGGGCATAGGAGGAAAGTGACAAGCACTCTTTTACAGCATGGGTTCCGAAACATCAAAAGGCATAATATTATGTTTATTTACTCAAAGATTTCTTCTTCTTCTTCTTCTTCTTCTTCTTCTCCTCCTCCTCCTCCTCCTCCTCCTCCTTGTTGTTGTTGTTGTTGTTGTTTTTCTTCTTCTTCTTCTTCTTCTTCTTCTTCTTCTTCTTGTTGTTGTTGTTGTTGTTGTTGTTGTTGTTGTTGTTGTTGTTGTTGTTGTTGTTGTTTCTTCTTCTTCTTCTTCTTCTTCTTCTTCTTCTTCTTCTTCTTCTTCTTCTTCTTCTTCTTCTTCTTCTTCTTCTTCTTCTTCTTCTTCTTCTTCTTCTTCTTCTTCTTCTTTCTTTCTTTCTTTCTTTCTTTTTCTTTTGTACGTTTAAAAGAATATGGACTCTATTTGTTTGTGTTAGATTCAATATGACTATGATTTCTAGAGAAGGCGGATGTGAGAGAGTTACAGGTTGCGCTATGTGGTTTTAGATCTAATTGGTTTACGTTCTAAATACACATCTGGTGACAATATTTCACGAAGACTTTTTTCACATACAAAAAGATGATTTTCATCAATATCAAAGTCATCGGCGTGCCTGAACCGTTTTACTTCAGCCACTGCAAACTGAATTTTCCAAAAGCTCGAGAATGAGGCATACGCTTTATTTAAATCTCCATGGAAGCGATGTGCTCAGTATGAATATTCCAAACATAAAACCTTTCTGTTTTTGCACGTTCTGTATTCTTTTATTCTTCCCCACCATTCTAATTTTTTTTTTCATGCGTTACTTTATCTATTTTTTGTAACGGAATTTTCTTTTCTTCTTTTATTTTTTTTCAAATTAAGTGGAACAGCCATAAGAACGCGACAACTGGTACGTTGCCGAATACTTGGTATTATTACATCGATGATTTTAGTCTGGTGAATTATTCAATACTTCATTTCAAACCTTTTTATCTTTTTGAATTAGGACAATGGTAAAAAAAAAATGCTTTTAAAATGCTCATGTTTGAGATAGGCGGGATGAGCTAGATCAAGGAATTTATCAAATATTTATGCAAGTTTGAATTCGATTATAATAATATTATATAATAATTAATTATAACCATAGTTCTTTTTCTTGTTTTTTAGACGTTGTATTTAATATTGTTTTTTTTTGCTTGTTTGCTTTTTTAAACTTAATTTAGTCCCCTTCCTGTGTTAAGTTTGATTTCGCCACCTTCCCAGCTCACCTAAGTCTGATAAACGTCTGTACTTATTTGGTGCCACATGACGCAGTCGGTAGAGCGCTAGACAGCGCGGAGGTTCGGAATATGGCTTCAACTATGTAATACAGGGGTCGAATCTCAACAAACCCGCCCTGTCCTAAGGCTTAAAAGGTTACAGTGACATTGTACTTAGTGTTTATTTCTGAAGCTGAAAATAAACAGTAGCATTTTCCCACTCTTCGCTTCAGTAGCGGATATAGAATAGAGGGTGCAGAATAAAATAAAAAGTTACGAACAAACCGACCGACCACGCGTGCTCTGCTGTTGAGAATGATGTAAGTTGCAATGTGCCACTCCTCACTAACATTCGCTGAAAATTTTCCGTCCGTCAGCAATCACGACATCCAGGCCAAAAATAGAGATAGCCACTACAGACTGAGACTTTTGTCTGAATGGTCGTTCTAGGAGGGTTTTTTTTTTCCTTCCAGGACTTTTTGCCCCCCTTTCTCTCTTATCTAGAGAGTTACATTAAAAAGAAGGAAAAAGTCGCCCTGAAAATCGTAAAAAAAATCTAGAACTTATACTTGCTTCTTTTTTTCAATTATCAATACCTTTATAATCAAGATTATCACTCTGTCAGCCATAGTGGCAGTGTGACTCCAGTTACAGTAAAAGATCGTAAACAAGTTTGGCTCTTATCATACTTCTCTTTTTTTTTTTTTTAACGTTTTCTTAATTTGATTGAATCAAGTTGAAGCAAGGTCACCAAGATCGTAGTGAAAAACATGAGTAGAGCATTCGAGTCCATAGAGTCCATCTATAACGCTTGTGACTGGAAAATGATGTTTTTATCTCCGAAGAGATAACAATGTATTTCAAAATAAGGACGACTCAGAAAAAACGTCATTCTTGGATTCTTTTAAAGATAAGTCTATCCAAATCGAATCTGAAAGTGTATAATTAAACTTAATTATTTAAATTTCATAAGGTTTTTATACGAATTAAATGACCGCCACTTGTAATGTGAAAGAGACACCTACCCTGCTCAGAATCACATAATTATCTACCGACCGAATAAGTTTTCTGAAGAAATACGGCAGTCATTAAAAAAAAAAACAAAACAAAAAAAAACTAAAAACTTTCGACTTTGCTCTTAAATGATCTCATTCACGATTTTCTCAAGTTTTACAATGTTTGCTTCTTTACTTGACTTGAGAGCTTTAAATTATATATGATGAAACACCAAAAGTTACAATTGAAGAGCAGTTAAAAAAAAAGGAAAAAAAAATATAGAGAAAGGAAAAACGAGACCTGATAAAACAAAACTCGACGATTTCAAATATTCCATATTTCTTGGAAATTGGTCTGCACTAAAGTTTTGGCCACAGAGAATAAAGACTTCGTGTGATTGTAGTTTAGTCAAAGTGAATTACAGGCACGTTTATTTATTTGTTTTGTTTTGTTTGTTTTTTTAAAGATAATGACAAAATAACCCTCAGTTACACGAATATGTGGATCAGTTAAGGATAAAACAAGAAGAAGGAAAATAAATAAACAACACTGTACTTTTTTCCTTGAAGAAGTGAAGTGACAGACGCTTCCCACGCTAACCATTAATAAACACCAAGCTCTTCAGCCTGGTGACATTAAAATTTGAGAGCACAAAGATGTTTATGGTCACAACGTCAATGGCCACTCACTTAGCTCGACTTCTTTGATTTTATTACCGTCACGAACTCTTGAATTGGACCAGAAATAAAATAATATGGTATCATAAATTACAACAAAAAATTAATTAGATTCATTTAAATATCAGCAGTATTTACCTATCAACAACAACAATAGCAGCAACAATAAATTAAAATACTAAATTCTAAAAATGTACGTGAATATTATTTTTTTTTATTAATGTCAAAATAACAACTGATCAATCATATGAATAGGGTATTGTTCCTTTTTTATCTATTTATTACTATATTAATAAATTGAAGCAGCAAAAGTGGTAGTAGTAGTAGTAGTAGTAGTAGTAGTAGTAGTAGTAGTAGTAGTAGTAGTAGTAGTAGTAGTAGTAGTAGTAGTAGTAGTAGTAGTAGTAGTAGTAGTAGTAGTAGTAGTAGTAGTAGTAGTAGTAGTAGTAGTAGTAGTAGTAGTAGTAGTAGTAGTAGTAGTAGTAGTTGTAGTAGTAGTAGTAATAGCAGTAGTTGTAGTAGTTGTAGCAATAGTAGTAGTAGTTTAATATTTTTGTAGAATGACATAGTGAGCTAAATAATTAAAGCGTCATGAGCATAATTCAGTCCTTAATATGCTTAAAAGTTCAAAAGAAATAGATGACTATATCCCCTATTATACAAAAAGCTCACTCCTGTGGCATGGTCTATAACATTTGCCTCGTTTGGAACGCATTTGAAGAGAACTGAGTGCCTGTAAGTAAAACTTGATTGGATTCTACGCAGTGAATACCTTTTCTAAATTAAATTCTTTCATCAACGTACTGTACTGCGGTGCTCAGAGCTAAAGATAAAGCTATCAGCCACCCCTATCCCGTTCCCTCGCTGTATTTCGTGAGATAAAGTTCTGTAACGCACTTTGCCAATGCCGAATCAGACATCTATGCTGTTGTTAGCTGTGATATGAGGATGATTTTTCGACCTTGGTTTTCGATTTAAGCAGTCACTGACTGAAATGTTTCTGCGTGACTTGGTGCCCACCACCCTTGTTATCTCCAACACAGTTGGATGTTATAATACTCGGCTTACTTTGTACAGGTATTTCGCAATCCGAAAAATCTGGAGAACACGGAAGCCTTGGGTTGAAAGGACCAATTTTTGATGGTTACATAACGTCTGTCCTAATGTAGACGTTGACGTCAATTCTGAGGGCCGTTGAGGGAACGCTTACTATTTCCTGTGAAAAGAATCGCATAATAATGCTATAAAACCGTGACGCTTCAACGTGTAACTGCACTGCAATCCTGTCTCCTCGTTGATATTGATAAAACAGGATCAAGCCACTGTCGTTCTGCTCGGCCGGCTATGTCATTTTCGCGTAGAAAGAAACCGTGGAGGCGTGAACAAAAAACCGGACTTTTCAGAATATTTCCGGCTAAATTTAGCATTAACTGAGCATGCTAACTTTTCTGCACTTTCATGTGCGCAGCTAGCAGCATGTGACAGCACATTCTCAGCTAAAAATAATTCTTAGTAATGTATTTCATCGCTCGATACGTCTTAGTATATTTATAAAAATAATGTGTGCAATTTATTTGCATTTAGAAAAGGTAATTCTGGGTTACAAAACTCCAACCACATGGTGCAATTTAAAGAATAGCAGTTCTTAATTTCAACCCCTTGTTCGTATTAATTCTAACAATAATTATATATTATCCAATAATTCTTAAGTTTTCTTCTGTATAAATTACAAAACAGCCTTTAACTGATCGTTTAAATTTTTTTTATTTGTTATTTAACAATTAAAGGAATTTCCAAAAAAATTTTCTTTGTAACCAAAAGAAAAAAAGGAGAAGAAGAAGAAGAAGAAGAAGAAGAAGAAGAAGAAGAAGAAGAAGAAGAAGAAGAAGAAGAAGAAGAAGAAGAAGAAGAAGAAGAAGAAGCAGAAGAAGAAACAACAACTGGTAGTAGTAGCAGCAGCAGCAGCAGCAGCAGCAGCAGTAGTAGTAGTAGTAGTAGTAGTAGTAGTAGTAGTAGTAGTAGTAGTAGTAGTAGTAGTAGTAGTAGTAGTAGTAGTAGTAGTAGTAGCATTAGTAGCAGTAGTAGTGGCAGTAGCAGTAGTTGTAGTAGTAGTAATAGTAGTAGTAGTAGTAGTAGTAGTAGTAGTAGTAGTAGTAGTAGTAGTAGTAGTAGTAGTAGTAGTAGTAGTAGTAGTAGTAGTAGTAGTAGTAGTGCCTCGAGTTAAACTAGCTGTTGTTATAATTAGCGTATCTTTTACGAGGGCAGGCTGATAATTAAGTTCCGTTTGCTAATAACTAGGTCAATTTTCGTCACATCGACCTAAAATTTCATACATATACTCTCGAACCATTTTTCTAGACTTAACTATAACAACAAGTTTGTGTGACGTCATTCGTGCTCATAATGCAGTGACGCGCAACACATGATGTGGTAGCCATGTTTATGAGACAATGGCGACTTCCAATGACCTTCTCATCAAACAGCGCTCTGTTATCGAGTTTTTGGCAGCTGAGGGATGTTCTGCTGCAAACATTCATGCAAGAATGAAGACAGTTTATGGTGAAATGTGCATTTCAGACTGTGCAGTTCGCAAATGGGTGAGAATTTTTAAAGGGGAAGACCCCAGAGAGACAATTCTGCGTGATCGAAAGCGTTCGGGTAGGCCCCTTTCCGCATCGGACACGGCTCATCGAGAGAAAGTTGACTGCATGATTAGAGCTAATCGAAGGGTCAAACAAAAGGAAATTGCAGATGAAGTAGGCATTTCGAAAGAACGAGTGCACCATATCGCCACAACTGTACTGGGTTACCGAAAAGTCTCTGCCCGTTGGGTCCCAAGACAGCTCACTGTAGAGATGAAAGCGCAGAGAAAGGACATGTGTATTCAACTCTTAGAGCGTTACAATGCAGAAGGAGAAGCATTTCTGCAACGCATTGTGACTGGAGACGAATCCTGGGTCCACCACTACAATCCAGAATGTAAAGCCCAATCGATGGAGTATAGGCACAAAACTTCTCCAAGTCCAAGGAAGTTCAAGGTTGTTGCCTCTGCAAGAAAGGTCTTGTTCACCGTTTTCTGCGACATGGAGGGAGTGGTCCACATGGAATTTCTGGAGCAAGGGCAAACTGTGAACTCTGAGCGATATATTTCAACACTCCGAGCTCTCAAACTCCGACTCAGACGTATTCGGCGTGATAAGGACTCAATCCTGCAACACGACAATGCGCGCCCGCACACCAGTCGCCAAACTCAGGACGCCTTAAGGCAGCTGGAACTTACGACCCTACCTCACCCTGCATACAGCCCCGATCTTGCCCCCTCTGACTATTATTTGTTTCCCCAACTCAAGAAGTACCTGAAGGGCCATCACTATGACAATGATGAGGAAGTTATCGCAGATGTTCGCAGATGGTGCCGTGGACAGCCGTCTGAATTCTTCGCTGACGGCGTGAGCCAACTAGTGAAACGTTGGAGGCGGTGTGTTGATCGCGACGGTGACTACATCGAAAAATAGAGTGCTAAGTATGTAGCTGAGATATTAAGCTTTCGTTTGACGTATTGTTTATGTATATGCTGTGAAAAATTAAAAAGTTATGATTAAACGGAACTTAATTATCAGCCTGCCCTCGTATTAAGGCTTTTTTATCGCTATTAGTCTTACTAGAGAACGCAAGATGAGGATCAGCAGGAGATAACTTGACCGGATATTTTTGTCTCACCATCGCACTCTCCGTAGTGCAAATGTCATAGTGACTTATTAAAAATATTGAGCAAAATTATTGCAGTGTTAAAAAAGATAAACGATTTTGAAGTAGAAGAAGAAGAAGAAGAAGAAGAAGAAGAAGAAGAAGAAGAAGAAGAAGAAGAAGAAGAAGAAGAAGAAGAAGAAGAAGAAGAAGAAGAAGAAGAAGAAGAAGAAGAAGAAGAAGAAGAAGAAGAAGAAGAAGAAGAAGAAGAAGAAGAAGAAGAAGAAGAAGAAGAAGAAGAAGAAGAAGAAGAAGAAGAAGAAGAAGAAGAAGAAGAAGAAGAAGAAGAAGAAGAAGAAGAAGAAGAAGAAGAAGGAGAGAGAGAGAGAGAGAGAGAGAGAGAGAGAGAGAGAGAGAGAGAGAGAGAGAGAGAGAGAGAGAGATGATTGATGGAGGGAAAAATTAAAAAAAGAGAGAATGTTACGGAGATAAACAAAGCGAGAAGAAGGGAAAGTAAGGAGATGCGAAAAATAGAACTGGAGAGGAGAAAACAGAGAAAAGGGGAAAGAGGATGGTAAGGAAGTATTCAAAAAAATTAGCAGGTGAGAGGTGACGATTGAGAGAAAGTCAAAGAGAGAGGATGGTTATACTTTTCTAAAGAGGATATTTTATAGACATATGCACTGGAAGAATGAGAGGGGAAAACAAAAAGAGATAGACAGGCGTATTCACAAATAGATAGAGGAACAAAAAGAGAAAAAGGGGAGAGAGAGAGAAATAGATAGACAGAGAGAGAGAGGGAGAGAGAGAGAGAGAGAGAGAGAGAGGGGGGGATAGAGGTATCGCCAGGATTCGATACACACAAGAAAACGGAATTAAACATATAGCAATACAATGATGAAACCTGATAGTATTCTAGATCAATAGCAGCTACGATCGCGTAGAATCAGCCGGGTAGTGATCACGATTGATAAAGATAAAGAACGTTTTTGCGGCAGTATCCAGCATAAACTGACAAAACGGATAGCGATAAAAGGGATCTAGGTTTCATTGTGTGTTAGTGTGTAGCTGTCAACAAACGGCTCTTCTGGCGTTAGGGCCTAAGAAGCTGTTGTTATCTGTCTCTCTTACATCGAAGATAACGATTAAATTGTCTAGGCCTCTGTTATTGCCATATCAAGTAAACGGAATCTACACTGCAGTTTGTAGAGACTTTAAACAAAATAAATATCACAATCGGTATATGTTAATACTAAAATTTGCGAAATGAAGACTTAAAAAAGCATGTGGACAAATTTGAGAACAAGGCAGAGAATAACTTTTGTCAAAGACGAGTTAAGCAAAATAAATGAGAGACTGAGCCATAACCTGTGATTGTGATTGGATGCATGTGGTTTGCTTCTAAATCCCAACGACTTATGAAAAAAAAAGGAAAATTCAACAATTGCTGGTTCCGAACAACTTTAAAATAATAATGAGGGAAAAAAAACTGTTACATCAGTCAGGAAGTTTACTTCAAAACCTATAACACTGGTTAACAGAAAGACTGCTTTTGGTGGTCTTATCTTTTATAAACTCTTCTATTAACAGACAATAAACTAGAATGTTTAGAAATGGAAACTGGAATTATAACCCTTCTCTCTATTTTACTGCTCTTTATATACTTAATCCATTATTGATCATATATGATTTTATATTCAACGTAAGCCTTGCTTATAGGGAAAGAATAGGATTGACATCAGAAGGCCTGTGCAAGCACCACGAATGTAATCTCAGATCCGCAAAGCACTGAGACATCGATCGATTCAGCAACGACCTGATCCAACGTGTTGTTGAAAGGCAGTGGCACAAATCCCACCGTCTGCTCCCCTTCCCGCTTAGATCTGCCATAGTCTCGGGGGCTACGATAACACACGAGATCGTGTGGAATCTATGGACGCCATCACAGTTGCATAGTGTTTGTGTTTTTATGCTTGACTGAAATCGAAACCTCTTATCTAGATAAGTAAGTATTCAGGATAAATTACGTTCTTATTTTCATGAAATTTATTTTCAATTAGTTTTGGATAGAAGTCTTTTGATATTTCTATCTTTGGTTTTGATATCGGTTGCATGTTTGTCGTTTTATTGCTTTTTTTTTTCTTGCCTTAAATAGGACTTTTATTGAAAATGTAATTATCTGTGAAAGGAAATCGGTTCTTTTACAGGCCATGCTACACCACGTCTTTGAGGAGATTGTTTTCAGTCTATTAGGCATAGAAGAAGTTATTAGTTGAAATGTACTTCTAAATACCCGCTTTTCAATGTAGCAAAACACATTAATATTGATCATATATCTTCGTTAAGCAGTTAATGTATCTCTCTGTTAATGGTTTTCTTTGATTATTGGCAAACATGCTTTAGGTGAATGGCGTTTCATGACGGATAGAAGGTCATAACTCACTTTCGTTCAATGGTTGTCTTTAATCTTAATTTGTGGCTAACCTTCTTCAATTTTTTTAGGTTGGTAACATTTGGAAGCCTATGATTGAAAGGAAAAAAAAAATCATGCCCTTTTCCAGTTTTATTATGTATTTTAATTTTTCTACCGTACTTGACTAGCGAATTATTGAAATACTAGTATTTTGCGTTTCAGAAATACAATCATGTCAGTAAGATGAGACCAAGTCTAAAAGATAAAGTTTGCATGATACAGGTTAGGGATAGATGGTCTGGAAACAATCATGATTTCGGTTTGATCCAATCCTTGCTGATAAGTCATCCCACTTAGGTCAGCACCAAATCTAAATTATTTAAAATCACTTGTTGCTTCAAGTGTTTACTTCAAGCTTCGTTGGGCTGGCTTTTTATCTTATCATGGTAGCACTTGTAGCTTGACCTAAAAGATAAAACCTCACGATAGGCTTACACTGACAACTCAAGGGTGGATAAATAGAAAGGCTTTTGAAACTAAAACCGGACCTACCTCTGCTTATCGCTCGTGTATTCCAAACTAGAACAGTATTGTCTCTAGGCGTCTAGTGGGGCCTGACCTCATGAGTTATTGATTTTTTTTCTTTTATTGTAAAGAACAGATCGATTTCCTGAATATCATGAGTTGTTCGATAAGATCAGGTCATTGCCATTCGGTTAAGGAAAAAAAAAGGCTTTTTGTCTGACATATAATAAAACCGCTTCACATTCCAAGTCTGAATCAACATTGACAATAATGACAATCAGAATACGATGCCGGGTTTAATTGAACGGTTTAGGCATGCGCTCAAAAGGCTTTTTTTATTGTTTATTCTTCGTTATAAAATGATATTGTAAAGACTTTGTTATTTTTTTGAAAACGGTCTGAAAGGCTAGGAAGACGATAAAAATTTAAGTCTAAAGAAATATCTTTGGATTACTACGCCGAACCCAACGCTAGGAATGAAATAGGTTTGACACATCGTGACAGGGCAAAAAAAAAGATAATGGCGGATAATAATAATAACGAGGCAAATTCTGGTGTCTATGGTGTTTCTAAACATTCTAATGTCGATAAAGCCCTGGTTTTGTTTTCTAATGTCGATAAAGCCCTGGTTTTGTTATCCCTGATCTACCTCGAACGAAATATTAACTCATAAAACAATCATGAAGCTCATAAAGCTCATTCAGAGTAAGATGGTTCAAACTCGTTATATCTTTTCGAAACACTTAGGCCATTCTTGACACTAACCTATAGATTGTTTAGAAGAAGGTAACTAGGCGCTGTTAAGGGGAAGAGAAATCATGACTATTGCTCCCTATTCCATGATAGTTTTCAAGACGGCGTAAAGCGTTAATTCAAATGAAGACACAAAAAGATAAAGAGGAATTTTAGGTAAATGAATGTACTAATGGCTTTCTTGAAGCTAGAAATTTAATCGTCTGCGTGTAGAAAAAGTACTCAAATTTTTTAAATTACAGTCACACTTTGTCTTCTCATAACATCTCTGACTCAGAGAAAGAGACATAGAGAGAGAGAGAGAGAGAGAGAGAGAGAGAGAGAGAGAGAGAGAGAGAAGGATAGATAGATAAAGAGATAGTGGGAGAGAGAGAAAGAGAGAGAGAGAAAGAGAGAGAGAGAGAGAGAGAGAGAGAGAGAGAGAGAGAGAGAGAGAGAGAGAGAGAACTTTATCAATATCAATTTAGTGAAATCAATATCATTAAAATTTTGTAAATGACCAGTCTGTAGTTATAAAAATTAGCAATAAAAAGGTCTTTAAAATTTAACACTAACAAAGGAAGACAAATTCATTGATTAATTTCTGTCTGGTTTCACTACTGAATGAGTCTGTTTCAGATACTTAGAGCGTATTCAAGGCTTATAGTTGAAAAGAAGAAAAGCCTACTGGACATCATGTAATAGTATGTCTTAAGTTGTTTGGGGTGACAGTGTTGGAGCAGGCAGGGGCTTTAACCTGGCGTACCACCACAGATTTGTTTTTATGTGATTCTTTGATGATAACCTACCTCAGAGTTGGTGTTAAATATTTTTTTAGATCGCCTCTCCCTGTATGAATAATAACATGGCTGTATCTCTTTAATCCGTAGTCGCTATATTTGTGTATCTGAAAATTCTCTCAGAGGCTTATACGGGAAATACTGTAAACAGATATTCAGACATCACATCTGTCAATCAATCATGACCCTAATTTTTTCCATTCTCAATAGTTTATGCCCCACCCGGCCCAACTCGATCTGTCAAAGGAAGCCATATGTAAAACAATTTTGGCCTCAACAACAAAAAAAAAACTGGACCAAGGCGGTCTTAATCTAATGCGACTGAGAGGTTGGAAAAAAAATAATGCAGAGTTGCACTCTTAACCTGTAAGCTCCGGTGTGCTTTATCTCTGATAAATGATATTTTGCCTTGTTAACTGTAATCAAGTGGAGCAAATGAACTTGTATTCGTTGATATTTTGACAGGCACGCTGCGACTTAACTCAAGGTCAGTGTAAAGCCGACGTTCAGTCAGTAAAAAAACTTGTTCAAACAGTCTGGAGCACCTCTGGTTCTCATAGAGGCCACATTGTGTTTGCCTCACGTGTTTAGGAACTAATCTTCATATTTATACTTTTTTTTTCAACTGAATCTCTACACATGATTCGGTCAACGCTCTCTCTCTCTCTCTCTCTCTCTCTCTCTCTCTCTCTCTCTCTCTCTCTCTCTATCTCTCTCTTTCTCTCTCTCCCTTTGTATTTCTCTTTGAAGTATGTCTCTCTGCCTCCCTCTCTCTCTCTCTCTCACTCTCTCTCACTCTCTCTCTCTCTTTCGTTCTCTCTCTCTCACTCTCTCTCACTCTCTCTCTCTCTTTCGTTCTCTCTCTCTCTCTCTCTCTCTCTCTCCCTCTCGTTTGTTTGTTATTTACTTGTCTATAAATTACTTTTTCAACTGTTTTATGAAAGACTGCTATTAGTTTTCACTAATGTAGACAGTACTTTAAAAAAGAACTCTAGTCTATGATAATTTTTTTTTAATGTATAATGTGTTTTTGTTGTAATTTGGATAGTGGAATTACACAAGATGCCCTATTTATAACTCTGTTAAAATGATGCGAGATACTGTTCCTTACTTTTTGACAGAGAAGGATAGAAAAAGGTTGTTTACAGAAGTTTATCTTGCATAAAACTATTCAAACTGAGAAGACTAAAAGGATTGTGCATTGGATGTATATCAGAAAAAATCTGCACCTACTGTCAGAGACTAAAAAAGAAAAGACAGTTACTGTTCTGGGCACCGTTCTTCTATTCCGTTCTTTCAACGCAAAGGATTGTTTTTAAAAGCTCCATTAATTCTCTTCTCAATTTTTTTTTCACAGAATGTTTTTAAATGCCGCTGATAAAGATACTCCTAAAAGTTTACTCTCGATCAAGTGGCAAGAGGCGTGGGCAAGCTAAAGTGTGTTTTAGATTACAATGTGCAAATTCAATAAGGCGGATAAGATCACAATGTAATTGAATTTCTTGTCGAAAAGTAAAATAGACAAATCTTGTAAGTTTGCATTCGATATAAATAGGTACGACCTTGAACTTCCACTTTGACATAAACTATTTATTTCGATTTCACCTTTGATATTAGTGATATCTTCTAGTCTTTTGCACAAGCAATGGAAAAAACACACAGCAACTTAGCAACAGACCAAGAGGTCCTCGCGTTCAACCTGACGGACCCCGATCGGCTGACCACACAGCTGGACGCTGCCGACCTTGATGACGAGGAGACGGAGCTCCTGCTGGCAGAGGCGCTCAAACTCAACGCTCGCCTCAAAGACGTGTTGCGTCACCAGCAGTTGGAGACAAGCGAGACATCTTCTGCAGGCAAGGCCAGAGGGTCGGGCAGCCGCGGGAAACCTACAGGATCTGGGCCAGGTCGACCAGGGCATCCTCTGGAGGAACAGTTCCTGAGGAAGCAACCGCAGGTGCCTGGCGGGAAGGCCAAGCTCCCACCAATTGGAGCCGCTGGTGCCAAAACGAGGCAAGGCAAAGGTGCAAGGTCAGACGACGTGGCACACGGTGGGTCTCACCCATCCTCCTCACGAAAACGACAAGGCTCCGCCAAGAAACGGCCAGTTGACAATAGGCCTGCGTGGGACGACAGATTCTCTTATGACTAAACAGTAAACAGTATTAACATCCAACATGCGTGTAATCCATTGCATTTTAATCTGATCTTCGAAAGGTTACACTTACATGATTTAAAATAAACATACTCTACGGGCAGCAGTGCTTAAGGTCAGAAACCTAGAAAACTCTTGAGGTACTCTATCGCTAGGGATGTGATAATTCACACTAAATATTTTTTTCTATAAGAGTTCTAGGATCAAAGATCGTTACAGAATTTGTGAAAACATGATTGAAATAGTCTTAATTGATAATTTAAATTATTTCAATTATATTTGCCCCAGTTTTCTGAATCAATATGTATGTGTAATTGTTATTAGTGTCTTTTCATCAATCATATAGGTATTTTTATTCATGTATGCTAGTGATCTAAAGTGCATTGGGTCACACATCAAAATTCTTTCTTAAAAAAAAAAGAAAAGCATCACCAAATTGTATTTAAGATCCAAATAATACAATGCATTTTGTATTCTAATGAAACACCCCTGAGAAATTAAATTTATGGCATTACGTGTACTTTGATTAAATTGAAAAGGGAATTTTCTGGAGGGAAGGCGAAATGAAATTTAATTTCGTGATGACATTCGAGTTTATCTAGATTGTTACAGTAGTTGATTATTATTCTGTATTTGTTTGTGTCAAGCTATACTGTTGATGCTTGAAATATATGAATCTTTTTGTGCAATTTTAAAGTCTTCAAGTACCCTTAAGCCCCTCCAGGCGTCCTATATTATTTTTTATTATATTGCTATGATACAGGATTGTTAATGGCAAAATGTAGTTGGCATCTCGAGAAAGAAAATGCAGGTGAACATGAATAAATCATCGTTTTGCAACAAAGTAACATCGATGTTTTTCAGTCGTTTCAAAAGGACAGAAGGAAGAAAATTATTCATAAACAAAAAGGAAAATTATCAAAATCATTTTCATTATCATCAGAGCATGAATGGATGACCACAAGATAACATGTGTAACCTCATAGTATGTTATGTGATGATCGTCTTTGAGGGTTCTGAAACTACACTGTCGTTGAATGAGCAATAGATAAACCCTCATACTTTTTAACCCTTTCTTGCCCTAGGATAACTTGTGAAAGCTCCAAGGTCATATTGTCGTAAACAGTGCTATGCTCAGAATAACCAAGAACCAAATGATATAAATCCAATTGAAAATGGAGGATAACAGAATAATGGCTTCCTTAGTTTAATTACTCTTCATCCTCATATCCGATTCATACGGGTGTTGCATTGATTTACAATTGCTTTTCAAAAAGCTTATTAGTATGCTTTACACGCAGAACTGAAACCCATTAAAGCAAGGTTCAGTGTTTGACGATAGTCTTAGCTGCATATTAATTATGTCCTTAGCCTATGCCTGCCCAGTCGTGTTACGGAGTATACTTTGACTTTATTTTAGAATTTTCATCAATTTGATGTCACATTCTGAAATTAGCTAAGTCGCATATATTTTGCTATGATTTATGGGACTTTTTTCATATAAATTGAAAATGAGGATGAGAATGAATGCGATGTGTTTTTCTGTTGGACTGTCTCAGTTAACAGCAACACCACCCGCAGCAGCAGCTACAAAATATGAGAGAGTGGAAAGAGTAAGAGAGAGAGAGAGAGAGAGAGAGAGAGAGAGAGAGAGAGAGAGAGAGAGAGAGAGAGAGAGAGAGAGAGAGAGAGAAATAGATAGCAATGGTAGAAGAGAGTGAGAGAGAGGGGAGAGAGAGAGAGAGAGAGAGAGAGAGAGAGAGAGAGAGAGAGAGAGAGAGAGAGAGAGAGAGAGAGAGAGAGAGAGAGAGAGAGAGAGAGAGAGAGAGAGAGAGAGAGTCAGAGAGAGAGAGAGTCAGAGACAAAAGCCAGAGGCGGAAAGAAAATCTGAAAACAGAGATGGATGAAAAATAAGAACATACATACTCAAGAGATTGAAGTGTGAAGATGATGTAATGCCCACTCAATAAAGAACCAAACATCGGTGCTAGACCGTGTTAAGTGCAAGAATGTCTGTCAGGTTTTTTAAGGACGTGTCAACCCGCGCTTTATTTCACGGTTGGCTTACAACGCATTGTAACTCTACATCGACAGTTGATTCCATCAATAATTGTTGGTTTCAAACAAAGACTCCCATTTGTACAATAATAAAACTAAAGTAAATCACAAGCAGTACAAGTGCTTCCCTTTTTAATTGTTTTGCGGTTACATAATGCTGAGTGCATTTTAATTATTCAGTGCAATACAGAGACGCCCGTATGGGTGCTGAGCTCCTACTTATAGATGGGATACAGAAAGGAAACACACTGCTTTTATAATTGTGAAGTATACAATAGATTGCTAATGTTAAGGGATGACCTTTTTTTTCTTGCGTTTTCATTTGAACTATAACCTCTTTCTCTTTCCTTTTATGATCATGTAATTTAATACTTTCATTCCTCATTAAATATCTTACCGGTGTCTTACTTGACGGGTCAGTGGATGGTTGTATCGAATTTACCGTTGAAAAAAAACAAAAGAGACATACATTGCTGATACTGTTTGGATGAAATAAGATATGAACGAGAACAGATCTAAGCGCCGTGGCAACGGCTTATCACGTTTTGCACCTCACGGTTCATAATATTCTTTACATTTCCTGATAAAAATTCTTTAACTTTAGACTAATGAACTAAAAACAGACATGGAGTGATAAGTATGAAAGGGAACCAAGACGTTCAGCTTATTTTCAAGGTCTGCAGCCACGAGACTTTGCATCCAGTTAAAGCTTACCCCTTCCAAATAACCCTTGTTTTTCCCCAGCTCAGAATTAATTGTAGACGATGGAACCACATAATAAGGATTCCGTTCTTGAACATGAAACAAGCCCCCGTCAGGTAGGCAGAGCTTTAAAGAAAATGAGACTCAACAAATTCACAGACGATTAAATCGTGACGGCTGACCCGTGATAGTTATGACAAATTTTGAAGTAGTTTAATAGAAATTGCGTTGTTTCATACCAGAAAATCGATACTAAATTTTCCCCTAAAAAAATAGAATCTGTTTACATACAAATTATGAGGCATCTCCTGGCGCTGGTTTTATTTTTATTTTTTTCGGAAAGAACTACATGCCGAGTCCAACAGACAATATTTTGGCCATATGCTTCCACTTGTTACTTAATTTATAAATTACGGTCTCGATCTCTAGGTATGTGATACATATGTGTATATGTGTGTATGAGAAAAATAGGCAAACTAATATTGTGCACAGGGGGAAACATATTACAAATGAGAAACTGTAAGGGTAGAAAATGATAGAGAGAGAGAGAAAGAGAAGGAGAAAGAGGACAGACAGACAGACTAAGACGAGAGAGGCGACATATCAGTTCCACTATATGACTGTCAGAATGTCAGATTAGGCAGCTGGCTCGTTGACAGCTTTGCTTTCCTGAATCCGCACCGCGTCTCTTATCCCTGTCTGTCTGTATATCCATCTGTCTCTCACTCAGTCTGTCTCTCTGTCTGTCTGCCTGACTGTCTCTCTATCTATCTGTCTGCCTGTCTCTCTATCTGACTCCCTCTCCCTCCACTCAGCTCTCTCTTCATTTTTTTTAAAATCTACCTCGTTTTCTCTTATATATGTAGATATTACTCCATGCGTAAAATACCTATTTTACTTTCTGCGATCACATGGTTTCCCAGTTTCTCTCAGTCTCTCTCTCTCTGACTCTCTCTCTCTCTCTTTCTCTCTCCCTCCCTCCCTCCCTCTCTCTCCCTCTCTCTCTCTCTCTCTCTCTCTCTCTCTCTCTCTCCCCCCCCCCCCCCCCCCGTTTTCTGCATCCGTATTTAATGTATCCTTAATAAGACGCATTATAATATGAAAATCTGGTACATGTGCATCTACACATAACTCTTGTAATTTGTTGAACATGGACATCCGTAAGACCCCAACAGAAGTCCAAATTTAGACAAGGAAATAAATTGCTTTAAAGGTCTTGTTTAGGTTGGTGTCTAGTATGTTTTGTGAACTATGCACAAAATATTTAAGCTTCATCTTTAATGTCCACTTGTAAAGACATGTGTCTGGTTTGAGCCTTTTGTAAAACATCAAAAGATCGCACCCTTAGTTTTTTTATGAACTTCCTTCCTTACCTTCTGCACTGAAGATCTTGACCTCTTTCTTCCTTTTGAAGTAATACGGGTGTGGTAGTATCGAGTTTACCCACTAACTCCTCTCAGACCACTTCAGATCACTGTTTTATAATTAAGGTCATCATTCTATGAAGACCAAAGTAGGACGTGCTAGATGGCAGAAAGTCTTCAGGGAAAAAAACTCTTCACCACAAGGATTTCCATCCTTCACTCTTGACACTGTCACAAGTTTCTTACACGGCCACTGAAAATTTCCAAATCGACATTTTTCTGTGAAATCAATATACTGATGATTAAAAAAGAATTGTCTACGAACATGGATAATGTACTATTCGAGCCATATTTGTTTTCATTAGCATTGGCGACAAGTTAACAACCATGGGAAATGGTATATAATCATTTACATTCATGGACCTCTTTGCAATCATACCCACCCTGCTCGAAGGGATCTTGGTCCATTGGGAGGAAAAAAATCATTAAAAAAAAAAAAGAAAATGTTAATGAGACAAATACTTTGCTTGCTGTGGACTATCTTTAAAGCATTGGTTTTTGTAAGGATTTACAACGTAAATTATCCAATGGCTCAGTTGATTGAACGGAAAAGTCATGAAAAAAAGACTCGGTGTTTCATACGTGGCTGGATCATTTTGTAGAGGAACGGAACTCATCTTGACTGAAGGAGTGCCAAAATATCCGTATTAAATTTTCCGGGAAGTCAAATGACTTGAAAATAACCAAATATCTAACTCAAACTTCAACCGAATGTTAACTGAGAACGTTAATGAGGATATCTCCCGTAAGATAAGGATATTATATACCGAAGATTTGTTATTACAAACATCGTTTTGATGGCAGTATGCAGAAGTATTGCTGTAACTTGAGAATTTTATTCATATCCGATTTTTGATTTTGCGTAGTTCTCTTTTCTACATGTATTTCCTGGCTTATTGCCTTGAAATATTGCCTGGTAAATGACGTCTCAGGCCGAATCGAAGCGTAAACAGAGGACATTACTACGCGCAGTACATCACGAAGTTTGGTCGCCTCCTAAGAGTGCGTCTTGTAGTATGTAATAATGACAGGTCAAAGTGACAGCGTGTGATGTAGCGCATTGTCGTAATCCAGTAATGACCTTTGTTTCTGGGCCCATATGGAATAGCAATGGTACCTCAAGACTGCTGTAGAAATGTCACCAATCAAGGTCGCCATGTCCTTTATTTTTTTGTCTTTAGTAGACAAATTTGCATATTCTCCATATGAAAATACGCGTAGGTTGGTCGCTCAGAGAGACACCAGGGCGAGACACAACAACGTCATGAGGACAGTGGTTTTGGGCGTTCCCCGTGAACTGACTTCCTCATACCATGTTTGTCATCGTCATATTCGGGAGATTCTCTTCTGTTGGCGGCATGAAATGGAAATAGTCCTAACTGATCTATCTAGACCTATGCCGTTGTAAGCTAAAAGTTTAAACATTTTTAGGTGAAGAGGATTAGCAAAGTAAAAAGCCTAATAAGCGAACGGCATATCATCTAGGCAGAGAGAAGACAGAGAGAGAGAGAGAGAGAGAGAGAGAGAGAGAGAGAGAGAGAGAGAGAGAGAGAGAGAGAAGGTTTGGGGGGGGGGGGGAGATTTTGATATTATATCTAGAAAACATGAACAACTTTTGTTTCATTCCGCCGTTAAGAATAATATAGAAAGAAATCTACCATTAAACATCAAACATAGAATTTAGAGATTTGAGGAACAGTTAAAAATAATTTCAAGCTTTCTCCGCGGTTAAAATGTCACGAAGACAATGAAAAGGGCTTGCAGTATAAGACCTTTAAAATTAATAGAATAATTCATTGGAAGAGAGGGAGAAACGTTCAGAAAGTAACGCTAATGATGTATCGAGACAAACATATTTATAATGATAATAACATAAGAATTTCGAGAAAAATAGGACAAACAGAGATTGGATGACATTTTTAGAGGACAGAAAATGATAAAGAAAAGAAAGCGAGGGAGAGTGAGTGAGTGAGTGACAGAGAGAGAGAGAGAGAGAGAGAGAGAGAGAGAGAGAGAGAGAGAGAGAGAGAGAGAGAGAGAGAGAGGTCCTGAACTCTTGGCTAGTGATGGCACAGACATAGACAGACAGACAGATAGAAAGAGAGGAAGGAGGAGAAAGCAAAAGTAGAGACAGCAGCAGACAGACGGATAGAGACGCAGAAAAAAAGTCATCATATAGACAGACAGATAGACCGACAGACAGACATGTATAAGCAGAGGCAGAATCAGAAGACTAATCAACGCCTTAATCTGTATTCAATATCACCCATAATTATTTTCTTCCACATTCCTTGCTTATCTAATGCGAAAGAGTTAAGGAAAAAGCAAATTAATTTTCACGAAATTCACTCTCGAATATCTTTACTGCCGTTGGCGCTGTGAATCACGATGTCGCTCTAATTACTGTTGAGATCTCCAGCCTCAGAATGAAGCTACCTGATTTGGATGACATGCTCAGGGTCTATCTGAGCAGGAAGTCATTTGTTTCAAAGTTAGAAAGGTGGCACTGTGACACAGTCACCATCTCGATCTCATTTCTGCATAATTATCCTTTCAATTTCATAATAAAAGTACATGTTTTGTACGACATATCCAGTCTGCCTAAATTGACCACGTAAACGTTCAGTTCAAAGTAAGAAAAAAAAATGTTCAGGTCGCATACTCTTTAATTACAGCTGGTCTAGAATAGTTATGAAACATGGCGGTTGGTTTGTTCACTTGAAATGGCTCAGCGCTTTCACCTATCAATGGTGACTCTAGGCTGACTCTGGCGTAACAGTCCCATATTATTTGGTCATTTGATGATTGCTTGAACTGAAACAACTTTCTGTAAAGCTTCATATAATTCATAGATCATAATGAGATCTCGATGCCCAGCCGCAATTTAACCTTACCTATGTAATATTCAATAATCCCGTTCTTTTTAGCCAGTGGGTGTCACAAAGAGAATACAAATTTTATAAACAGAATTAAAGATAAACTGGTTCATACGATAAATAAATTATTTCAGTAACAAGGAAACTCGGCTGAAAATAGGGTTCTTCTTCTTCTTCTTCTTCTTCTTCTTCTTCTTCTTCTTCTTCTTCTTCTTCTTCTTCTTCTTCTTCTTCTTCTTCTTCTTCTTCTTCTTCTTCTTCTTCTTCTTCTTCTTCTTCTTCTTCTTCTTCTTCTTCTTCTTCTTCTTCTTCTTCTTCTTCTTCTTCTTCTTCTTCTTCTTCTTCTTCCTCTTCTTCTAATCATCATCATCATCATCATCATCATCATTATTATTATTATTATTATTATTATTATTATTATTATTATTATTATTATTATTATTATTATTATTATTATTATTATTATTATTATTATTATTATTATTATTATTATTATTATTATTATTATCGTTATTATTATTAATGTCAATTTATAAACTATTTTAGAGTATGTGTGTGTGTGGGATTGGAGTGTTGTCGAAGAGGTAGTTAAAAGCGAAACCTGATTTGATTTTTACAGAATATGTGTTGTGTTTTTTATGTCTTCTTTTCCTTACATATGCTATTTTACGCCCACTCAAAATGCTTTTCTTTTGATTCGTCTTACAGAAGCGAAAAGAATGTGATTATCAAAAAACCATTAAATTGTGTTGCTACCTTTACTGTGGCAATGTCATATTCTGTTGGATATTTTTAAACCCCCCAAAATTTCCCATGGGTTCTTTTGCTTCCGTGAAAGACTGTAGGGTAGAATGGAGTTTGGTGGGGGAGTGAAAGAGAGAGTGAGAGAAAGAGAGAGAGAGAGAGAGAGAGAGAGAGAGAGAGAGAGAGAGAGAGAGAGAGAGAGAGAGAGAGAGAGAGAGCAAGCAATAGAACATTATTTTATAAGACTTTATTTGTCTCTGTTATAAAATTGTAACAAGCCTTGACAGTGTACGATTTTTTGCGTTTGCTTTGTTTTGTTATTTTTTTTTTTTTTTTTTTTTTAAATTTTGCAATCAGTGACATTCAGTCGTATCGAGACATTGCTGTACATCGAAAAACATTGAGAAACATCGGGAGTTATCGAGAAATCCAAGAATGTCAGCTGATATCCTGTAACCTAAAAACTGAGCCAATTCAACATTACGCGAGTGGAATTCGAAAGTGAGTACGCTATTACGTAAACGTTTTGCTGTTATAGTTTAGCCTTTAATGAAGAATCTTTTTGAGATCCATTAAACGTTTATTAAAAAAATCGGTTCCACAAAAGTTAATCATTTCAAAAACCTTGAGTAACCTCTGGTAACACCTATAATAACGACATTGCACTTTGTATTTGTTTCTGTAAAAATAATTCCCTTCTTAAGTTTTTGTCTCTGTCTCCCCATTTAATTTTCTTTGTAGATCTTTTTATCTATTCACAAATTTAAATTCATATTCTTGTATCGCATGATATAGGTTCAGTCGTTAAAAAAAATGAAAAAGCAGCTTTGAAACTATTTCTTCCTGTGTTTTTTTATACTGAAATAATTTATCTACCACATAAATCAGTTAATCTTTGGATATATTTCTGAACTTTATATTCTTTTCTTATGACCCAACTGACCAACTTACCGTTAATTGCTTGCCCATATTTTTCTACCTTCGTCATTTTCGACATTAAATTCTGAAATTCTCTCTTGACTTATCAGGTAATTTGATCGAACTTTTAAACAACATGTTAGTATAACAATCCTTAGATTCGTTCAGTGTGTAAACACACACACACACACACACACATATATATATATATATATATATATATATATATATAACACAAAAAAACTGCATTGAGACAAAAAAAAAACAACATTTTTAATGCTATCACATACACTAAATTGTACTAATGTAATTTCTCGGCTAAGCTTACTGCCATTTACTATCCCACCATTTATTATGAAAGTTAACTAATGAGTGAGAAGTAAGCCTCAGATTCAAGCACACTGCTTTGTGCGAAAATTCAACCAAAAGTCACGACTCGTCGAAACCTTTTGTCACTCGCGCATCAGAATATTGATAGGGGAACAATTTCTCCCTGTCACTTGAAATACCACAGTGTCCTGAAATGAGACAGCCTAACATTAGCGCTTTTGTTTATTTTTTTCTATATTTTTTATCTAGCGTGTTCAAATTATCACTTATTCTATAACAAGCATCGGCGCGTGCTTCCTCTCCACCCTGTATTCTCTACTCCCACTCTTTTCCTTATTTTGTCAAGTCAGCCCCGCTGCATGATTTTACCGCCCTTTTAAGTCAAGCACTTTTCGACCTTCACCTTACTTGATGAAGAACTGATTCATAACGCGAGAGGTCGCACCTGTCCAATAAGTAATCATGGCGTTTCGACCTGTGGAGAAATACCTGGTGGGTGGAACTCTTCGTGATAACAAGCTCCAGGGGTGAATGAGCACAGTCGTAGTGATAAGTATTACTCACACGAACACGGACACAGCTGTCAATATCAAGGGGGCAACAGGTGGTGCGGAAGAGAACATGCATCGTTGTCTGTTTACTCACAAAGGATAGCAGCTTGAGATTGGGAAAAAAATTGCTGAGAATATTGGCCGCCCACTGGCGTTGATATCCATTCACATTTAATTCGAACATTTTCGATCGATGAATCATAAACAATTCTGGTAAATTAATATTCAAGAGTCTGTTTCTATGTACAGTCAACTTGATTGAGACAACGCAGCTGATCCTTAGATATCCTACTTTTTACTCTATAAAATAGTGTATGGGCTGGAGAAGCAAGTGTTTCTTTTAATATATATATATATATATATATATATATATATATATATATATATATATATATATATATATAATTAAAGACGTGGGATGAGCAAACTCAGTAAATATTAATATTGTCAGCAAAAGGCATAAAAATAAAAATAAAAATAATAATAATAATAATAATAATAATAATAATAATAATAATAATAATAATAATAACAACAACAACAGTAGTAGTAGTAGTAGTAGTAGCAGCAGCAGCAGCAGCAGCAGCAGCAGCAGCAGCAGCAGCAGCAGCAGCAGTAGTAGTAGTAGTAGTAGTAGTAGTAGTAGTAGTAGTAGTAGTAGTAGTAGTAGTAGTAGTAGTAGTAGTAGTAGTAGTAGTAGTAGTAGTAGTAGTAGTAGTAGTAGTAGTAGTAGTAGTAGTAGTAGTAGTAGTAGTAGTAGTAGTAGTAGTAGTAGTAGTAGTAGTAGTAGTAGTAGTAGTAGTAGTAGTAGTAGTAGTAGTAGTAGTAGTAGTAGTAGTAGTAGTAGTAGTAGTAGTAGTAGTAGTAGTAGTAGTAGTAGTAGTAGTAGTAGTAGTAGTAGTAGTAGTAGTAGTAGTAGTAGTAGTCGTAGTCGTAGTCGTAGTCGTAGTCGTAGTCGTAGTCGTAGTCGTAGTCGTAGTCGTAGTCGTAGTCGTAGTCGTAGTAGTAATGATAATAATAATAATAATAATAATAATAATAATAATAATAATAATAATAAAATACAATATTCAATTATTATTTGTTTACATATTTTGATGACTCCCCTTCAACAACTACGGAGTCATAAAAATTTAAATTCCGTTAAAACAATTACAAAATTATCTATCAATTCCGAATCTTTAAAAATAAAGTAACATACTTCTTCCACTATGTTTTGTAGCTTATTGATTTCAATTTTATTGTTTTGCCCAGCATGTCAACTTGTATGAAAAATTTGGAACCTGTTTTTTTAATCGAGCTAAAGAAGGGTAAATGAAGGGATGTAGGATAAATTTTAAGTATAAAGCTAAGTCTCATGTCCGTAGGAAAATCATTGCAAGATGAAAATGAGTAAACCAACCTGTTTACTTCGTCCAATCATGTTTTTCTGCCTCATTCTCTGCACTCCTGCCGGTAGCTAGACGCCTCGCCATGATGACGGTGAAGAGCTGTACCTAGATCTCAAAGTTATATCTAGAATCTAGATCTAAATTCTGGATTTTGTCGCAAAATAGAGATAACCCTTAAAAGTTGAACTTATTGATATCAATGCTAAAAAAACAGTATTGGCATGATTTTTTCTATTATGAAATAATCAGATTTTGAGGCCTTTTGTAGAATTTTATTGTGGAACACGTATGCGAAAGTGCTAGGTCCTCCTGCTAGAGAGAGAGAGAGAGAGAGAGAGAGAGAGAGAGAGAGAGAGAGAGAGAGAGAGAGAGAGAGAGAGAGATTTCTTCTAGTTTTAGTTTAAACATGTGTCGCATACTTCAAGGCTGGAAAATTTAATATTTTTTTTAAAATAAGGTAACAAAATATTTCTTCGTGAAATTAAATTGAAAATATACAATGAAATAAGTGTATCTGTCCTATCTAAGGAAGATTTACGGCGTACTGGGAGCCGATTTTTTTTTTTTTAACGAATCTTCCAAAGCAATTATTACGGAATTCAGCCCATAATAATTATTCTTTGTTTCGAATAAACCCATCTGTCATATAATGATACGCTTAAAAGAGTCAATGAATAAGACCTGTTATCTCCATTAGTAAAAAATAAATCTGTTTATATCATTTTAAGACTCGTTATCACATGAGCTTTCGCAATGCTTCGCACTTCAAGTCATTTTTTAATGCACTTAAAGAACCTGTTTGTATGCGTTTAGAAGGAGCTTTAGATAGACTGGCAAAGCACAGAGTTAGCTGTTCCTCAGAATATGTATTTTTTGTCTTCCTCTTCTTATATGTTTTGTATAATTATATGCGAGAACATTTTGCATGGGTAAACTTGAAGATAGTGGAGAAAAAGTCAAACTCTTGAAACTTACAGGTGAAAATTTTTTGAGAGTCGTTTCGTCTTAATCAACTTAACTATCGCCAGGCTGTGAAACAAGTGGGTTGCAATATAAAACCCAAACCACCTAATCATGCACCGCAAGGAGCGGATGACTTGAATCAGAAGTCGTCTTGATAAATTCGAATATTCATCATAGCATATATGAATATTTTTTAATGCATGGGGATGCAATAATGCGCTTTCAGTGAAAGGTCCATCTGCTACAACCAAATGGCTGAGAAATATTCCTGATTCGTGGTGAGTCGGTCTTACACCATGAAGTACATTACGTAAGAAATAATCAGCTTCATCGCAAGTGATGAAAAAAAAAAAGATGTCGCGCGTGTGTGCGTGAATATATTAGATCTTTAAATGATTTTCAGCACCGTTGAAACAAACTAATTTTCAACAGCCAGACAAGGCCATGTGAAGACAAAGGGTGAGAAAAAAATCACCACAGTCATGTTTCTAGCAGAGGTATAGACTTCCAGTTAGGACGTGGGCTGAAGGTCTAGATCAAGATTCAAAAGCTCTACAAAATATATGTATGTCTGTACACACACACACACACATATATATATATATATATATATATATATATATATGTATAGATGTACATACATAGATACGTATATATGTGTATATATATATATATATATATATATATAGAGAGAGAGAGAGAGAGAGAGAGAGAGAGAGAGAGAGAGAGAGAGAGAGAGAGAGAGAGAGAGAGAGAGAGAGAGAGAGAGAGAGAGAGAGAGAGAGAGAGAGTGATCTGTTCTTTAAATTGCCAATCTATAATAAGGTTTCGATCATCATTCAGATTCAAAGTTCTTATAGTCTGGGGCAAAACGGTCGTCGCAATGATGACTTTGTGGTATATCATAAGGATTATTAGCTGTATAATCCCAAAACCATAACCGCGTAGGTTAAGACATGGGGAGACTGAATCATGCTTTTTATCGCGAATAGCAACTAAAAGGTTCGTATGTCACGTTTTAAGCGGTGTCCACATTGTCACTCCGAACTATCGGTTACCTATTGGGCGCCCGACGGGTCGACCCGTGAGGTGGAACTGACAGTGTGGACGAGAAAATCTCATAGTTTTTCGTCACTCCATGGGGCCACCGTCACGCCGCCCGACGAATCCAACATGCTTGATATTTTGGCGGGGCGTGGCTGGCGGTGTCGGTGATTGATGGGCGCTGGAAAATTAAAATTGTATTTTAAAATTTTTTGAAATATTAACCATAGCCCAAATCTATTAACAAATTCAGATTCAGCGTATTAAAATTAGTGAAAATGTTCGCGAGTAACAATTTTTAACCATTATTTAGAAAGATAGTTTTAATTTTTATTAACCACTACCTTATTTCTCTCTCTCTCTCTCTCTCTCTCTCTCTCTCTCTCTCTCTCTCTCTCTCTCTCTCTCTCTCTCTCTCTCTCTCTCTCTTTCTCTCCCTCTCTCTTGTCTCTTTCTTTTCAAGATAGAAAGATCAACTACACTTACTTTTCTCTCTTTGTTCCTCCCACATTTTTTTTTCCGTTGAGTAATATAAAAGCCTGGATCTAGATTCTAGCTAAATAAATAGGCCTATAATGCATGCAATGTGTTACACAACACGGTGACTTCTTGGTCTTTTCATCCATCCTCAGGTAATTGTTGAAATCGTCTGGGTATGGCCGAAGTTCTTTCAAAATATTTGTATGGGTGTACTGTGTCCTTTTCAACAGCCTTTTTGTTTTACCAAATAGCTCGTTTTTTATTTCGTCTTTTCCTAGCAGATATTAATATATAAATGGCTAAAAAATCATCAAGATCTTCTAAAAATGAATCCTCCATTACAAAAATGCTTATTTTTCCTTCTCAAATAAAAGATGTGTTGTTATTTTTTCAACTTTTAAGAATTGAATTGAATCACCGAAACTAAAATGAGTTTTCAAGTCAGAGGTACACAGAAGTCCTGCTACATCTTTTTTTCTTCGACTCAGATGCATGGAATAATCATTGTGATAATGTTTCACAAAACCCGCCAAAATCTAGGCTCAGAGCCAGCCAACCGTTCAATCTGCCTCTAACCTATCGGGTTTACCTTACAGTGTGGACATGCGTTCGGAGTGATAGTTAACCAATGGGCGGAACTAACGGATACCTGATAGTTCGGAACGACAGTGAGGATGGCCCTTTAGTTACATGTTATTTAAAACTGAAAAATAAAATTCTGTATTTTATAGACAGATATTAACTTTGTCGCAACATTCCTTAAATTAAGCTTATCTTATTAAGTCTCTCTCTCTGTCTGTCTGTCTGTCTGTCTCTCTCTTTCTGTCTCTCTCTCATTTGATTTTCTTTCGCCTAAACAATTTCCATCTTTTCCTTCCTTTCCTCTTATTTCTCTCTCTCTCTCTCTCTCTCTCTCTCTCTCTCTCTCTCTCTCTCTCTCTCTCTCTCTCTCTCTCTCTCTCTCTCTCTCTCTCTCTCTCTCATTTCATTTAATTGATTTTGTGTACTACCTTTTAGTCTTTGCATGTATACAATCTCCATCTCTTCCTTCCTTTCCCTCTCATTTCTCTCTCTCTCTCCCTCCCTCCCCCCCCTTCTCTCTCTCTCTCTCTCTCTCTCTCTCTCTCTCTCTCTCTCTCTCTCTCTCTCTCGTCAATACAATCTCCATCTCTTCCTTCCTTTCCCTCTCATTTCTCTCTCTCTCCCTCCCTCCCCCCCCTCTCTCTCTCTCTATCTATCTATCTTTCGTCAATACAATCTCCATCTCTTCCTTCCTTTCCCTCTCATTTCTCTGTCTCTCTCTGTCTCTCTCTCTGTCTCTCTCTCTCTCTCTATCTTTCGTCAATACAATCTCCATCTCTTCCTTCCTTTTTCTCTTATTTCTATCTCTCTTCTCCCTCTCTCCCTCTCTCTCTCTCTCTCTCTCTCTCTCTCTCTCTCTCTCTCTCTCTCTCTTATGCTGTGTATCTCTATAAACAGATAAAAAAATGTTCTATTTATATCTGCTTATTACAATAATTATTTATCTCTACGCCTGCAACGTGAAGGAATACGTGAGAGAATATCAACGAAACAGTCTTGTTCATGGCACATTCTTCACGCTATGTAATGGCATAAGATTTTTAATTAAGTTCGAAATCTAGATCTTCTATCTCTTGCCAGATTTCAACATCCAAAGTACATGCAGGTAGCATATGAAGAAGGGACGCAAATTATTAGCATTTGATGAAAGAACAGAAATTACTTTACAGTGGAGAAAAATTAAATATGTGTATTTTTTTTTAAATCTTGGAATGAAATATGAAATAGAATCCAAATTCTGCTTTTGTTGTTCAATCTAAATACCTCCATTATAGTGTTCTTAAAGCTTCATGGAAAACTACTGTATAGATTTTTCAGAAAGAACATTTATTTCATCACACCAGGCAAGCAATACTTAGCCCATGGATTGGAGGTCTGAATGCCTTGTTATCTTCGTATTAGTTTGGTATTTTTTTTAAATGAAAAAAAAATACAGGGTGCCCCATTTTAATTATGTAAAAGATTAAATGTCGATTCACTAGGTTATATTTTAAGGAGAGAAAACGAAAATAAGCGAACAAGAATTTGTTTAAACTCTTCATATTTCATTCCCTGGCTTTGATAAAAAAAAATATATAATCCTGGATTTTCAGACACGCTGCTAGGATAACTTTCTCAAGCGTTCCCTGTGTTTTATAATTTTAACACACGAAGTGGTGAATATCTGGACTTTTCACTTGTCTCCCATGTGTCCAGGTGTGCGACAACGGCTGTCTCTTTGAATATCGCTACTTCATTAAAACCGTATGAATAAATAATTTTCCCTCTCCAGAGAAAGGCTGAATAGAGCAGGATCCAATATGAATCTAAAATTTTGCACAACTCATTTGACACATGCATAATTCAATTACATGGAAGTTAAAAAAAAAGTTGTTTATTTTTTTTCTTCAGCTATTTTACTTTAATGGTTTCAACTTATTCAAAGTGGGTTTAGGGTTTGGAGTTGGTTTTCTTTTTTTCCCAGTTTATTGCCGTGATTCTAAATTGTTTAACGTCTCCTCATTCTCTGTCTTCGAGTTTTATCCGCTCCAACAAATTAATACTAGAGCAGCAGAACAACGATCTCACCACTAAAAAATAATCCTGAGTACATTCGGTCAGCGTGATTTTAAAAACAAACTTCATTTTTTGCAGTTCCTCCATCTGGAAAGCCTTGTTAGTTTTTTTAGCCATTGCAACATGCCTCGAAGCCATGTCAAAGTGATTCTAGTCGGAGTGTCTAACTGCTTTTTTAACTTACTTTTCGTGCCTTCCTCGTCCTAAAAAAAAATCCAACCCCCCCCCCCCCAGAAAAAAACAAAACAAAAATAAAACAATACAAATGACACACACATCCGAGCATACTTCTCTTTAATGATAACAGTCAAGTCAAATAGTTTTGTAACATCCCAAGCTACAGATCTTTTTGAACACTTATTTCGTGTGGGTACAAATAAATGAGATGCTAAGAATTACCATCTAAGCAGTGCAGGTCTAGGATATATTTTTTGTATAGCCTTAAAATGAGCTTTTAAAAGATCTATAGCCGCAATGCTGGTAAGGGAATTGCCTAATCTTTTCCTGTATCAAAATATAAAAGGGATATTTGATATAGGAAAGAAACCGTGAGCAGAATACACTGATTCCAACTCAGTCTATAGAGTGATCGAAACTACAGTATTAACAGATAAATTTTCATAATGTTATTACCATTGTATCGTGATTGAGGTCTAATGATGCGTTGATAGCAGTTAGTTTTTTTTTTCCAAATTACGAGACAGGTGACTTGCAATCTTGCCTGTTTGTATCAACATGACTATGGCAGTTTTGTTATCAGGTCAGTCAGGAATAATGATTATACTCATGGGTAGTCATTCATTTTCCTGTTCAAATTTCTCTTTATCATTATTAATGATAGAATGGTACATTCTACTCTCACTATAGTGGTCCCAGCGTTACAGGACAAAAGCTTGACCTTGCATGAGGATGATTATAACACACGCATTTGTTTGACGTGTCTCAAAAGAAAGCGATTCTCACCAATGGACGGCAAGATCTCTATGACTAAAATAATGAGTGCGTAAATTTCAATATCACTGGCTTGAAGTTCCACTTTATGGGTTTCATGTCCAAACTTCCGATCCCTTCGATAACTTCCATCTTTCTGATCGTTTTATGTATTTGTCCTTATCAGGCATAAAAAAAAAATCAAAGCGATAGGAACAGCTGTTCGTGGCGGAGCCACACGTTCCCGCTCGTGAGTTTCCTTTTTTGAAGATCAAACTATGTGCACTAGAATAAGGTGCTTGTGCTCGCCTGTGGTTGAGAAGTTGGTGTCAAGATCAAACTCTACCCGCGCAGTAGTACTGACAGAGCACTCTAAATGTTTGCCAGGAATATGAGATAGGGCCTACCTGTGCCTCAGTATTTCTTCTCAATATCGCTCCCAGGAAAACTAGGTTGTGTTCCGTCTTGGAAAAATAATTGTTTGTTTGAGGGTGACTTCATTATGGTTGGAAACTCCATACATTGCAAGGTTACTTTATCCCGCCATCTTATTATCCACTTTGGTTAAGGTTTGCATCATGTTGTTTACTTAGCCAAACCTCTCTTTTACTCTAGAGAATTTAGCGCCTTGCCATTGTACTAAGTGGCGTGGCAAAAAAAAAATGAGCTCACTCTGATATAAATTGAATACTATTTTTTCAGAAGACATGTCCATATTTCTCGAAATACTGAAATTAAAACCAAAATTCTATCAAAATGATCTGAAGATTCAGAGCCCTTTCTTTATTCTGTGATGCCAACACGAACAGGTTTGAGGCGCTAAGATCGAACGTCTCATAACCTCGTTAAAATCATGATTTATATTGATATTGGAAATGACGTTTTTTCCTTTAGTACACGCTTTTTCTATAGTCATGTTGCAATAGAAATAGACCAAAGTTATCACAATAACTTAGATTTTAGAAGAATCTATTTCAAGCACTTTGGTTGATATGTCGATGATCGAGGGATTGTTTGAGTTAGCCCGTCCATAAGACCATGAGATAAAGCTTTGTCTTAGATATAAAACAAGGTAATATATTGCAATGCAGGGTTAGAAAGATTAGACATTCATCTCGCTAAGCATTGTTGAGAAGCCCGAGTAAGAACGGACACAGAATGATCCTGAGACTTGTTGTTTACTGCTGGACAACCGAGATTTCCCAGATAGTTTTGGAATTTGTCTTTTTTTTTGTTATTTCAGATGTGCAATTTTGGAACTAGGTGTAGCAATGCATTCGCTGATAGAAAAAAATTTCATATTTCTCTATGCATGTGAATGGTCTTGGTTACACGTGTAATCAATTGCGAAATATAACTTCTAATTTTTTTAGTTCTCGTTTTATTTGTTTTGTTATCGAAATTTCGAAATGCTTTGGGAGAATATTTTTTTTTAGACTGGGATAAGATGCATCTGTTCATTTTCAGCCCCAGAGAAAGTCAATATGAGCAATGGTTTTTCGGCCTTTAGAGACTACAAAACAGAGTTCCCGTCAAGTCTACGATAAGGCTGCTTATGTGAAAGTAAAAAAAAATGATGATTAAAAAAAAAAGATGCTGCCCTTGTGAACACAATGGACGTTTGTGGGGAAGACAAAATGTTGGACTTTGTATTTTCAAGGACAAAAGATAGAGCCGCAATGGTGTTTGTGTAACGATTCTCCTCCACATGAACATATTACAAATCTAGCATGTTTCAGTTACCTTTGAGTAGTTGTGTCTTACATAGAGAAAAATGTAACGAGTACGTTTACATCCGATCTCATGCATAACAAAATGATAACAAGTATAGAGAGTTTGTGTGGAGGCTCTGATCAGTCGTGGTTCAACTATAATAGTTTGGCAGGGTAAACTCGCCGAGAAGCAGCTGTTGGTCCCTGCTGATTCCATGTCCATGTCACTCGCTCTGTCAGTGGCTCACTCTTTGTCATCCTCTGAGGTTAGAACTGTGCAGTGTTCCGACCATACAGCCACTGACAGTGCTATCTATTTTTTTGGTGTATTTCTTTGGCTGCCTCTTATTTATACGCTGGCAGTCAGCTGTCGAAACGGTAGCCAATCTTCAGTACTGAGCAACAAGCAGATTATTTACTCAAAATATATAAGAGAGCAAGGGGGTCGCTTTCATGGTATAATTTTATTTTACAAGGTCGAGGCCACGCTCGAAGTTTATATGATAGTCAAGATATAACATACATACATACATACATACATATACATCTCTTTCTGAGTAATATTGCCTGTCTATGAGGAATTCTTACAGTTCATATCATTAATGAAAAAATCTACACCTTTGTTAGCAGATAGTGTTACTGTCCCGATACTGATATAGTCACGGGTCAAAGTGTGAAAGTCTGATTTGGTTTATTTGTCTGTGCCTTGTGCAGCTTGGCAAAAACGTAGAGGACAAACAACCCTAGCCGCATCAATCGACTTAGTAACTGGGTTCTTTTGCTGCAGCACTGTTACTTCCGAGACTGACTGACTAGGAGCTCATCTTCGCCACTATCAAATACAACCATATAATCACTACCTGGTAACAATTTTATATAAAACAAAATCAAACTAGTTTTGCAAAATTTGTTGCACAAATAGAATTTCTATATGAAATGAATATTAAGGGAAAAAAAAACACGAAAAAAGGCAACCGTGTTTTTATCACTATGTAAGCAAATTATTAAAACGTAATTAACTTGAAGGATGTTTTGGTCATAGGTTGACTCAACCCGCGAGTGCTTGCCGGTTGGTCGTTTCGCGTGGGTGCCTGCCAACTCTAAAACATGCCGATATCATATATCGCACAAGTATATTTTACTTCCAGATGTGGGAGTAGGCTTCATAATTATACTCACACACATAAATAATACATTGGTCCATAATTTTTTTACTCATATAACAAAAATTAACTCCTATTATTATCTACGAGATAATGATTCTTTTTGGCACGCAACGCGGTGAACAATGTAAGAACGCCAGGGCTGAAACCCTGATCATTATGCTCAGCACTATTTCAGGCGTGAGTCATACTGTTAATTCTATACTCACGAATTTTATGAACGCATTCCGACCACAGTGCGCCAACTTGTCCTTTGCTAACAGGTTGTTATTATGATGGAAATGATATTATTTCATGAAACGCTTCCCTCGTTTGGTCTGAATTATTGAGTTCAATGACAAATATTCTCGTATTTCTCGCTGACCTTTTTTTTCCGGTCAGATGGGCTAAGATATCTATGTACTGGGTGCAGTAAAGATCGAAACTAGATAATCCTGTGCATGTAAATGATGGCAAAAAAGTAGAGTGAAGAGAAAAAAGCACAAACTCATAAAGATAAATGTCGGCTCAAGGTTTTTGTCATCAAAGTATTCTAGCTAAGGGGCGTTTTTACACAGTCAAAACAACATTAGCTAAAATAAACAGTAAAATGTATCACATAAATGTGATAGGCTATAGGTTTTATGCGTGACAGTGTGTTATTGTTGTACATTTTATAACAGTGTTTATACAATAAAATGCTACTAATGGTGGGTAGTTAAAAATACCTCTTCGCCCTTCTCTCTCTCTCTCTCTCTCTCTCTCTCTCTCTCTCTCTCTCTCTCTCTCTCTCTCTCTCTCTCTCTCTCTCTCTCTCTCTCTCTCTCTCTCTCTCTCTCTCTCTCTCTCTCTCTCTCTCTCTCTCTCTCTTCCTCGCTATGTGTTGCGAAGTGGTGCATAGTGCGTCAGGTTGTGAGACTTATCTTTTATTAATAATTGAAATGACCTCACCATTTATTTTACACAGCAATCGTTCTAGTCATGAAGCTCTCAACTGCCTCACAGAGAACTGAATCAGTGAACATATTGGTCATCACCCCTGTTATCATCCTCTTTGTGACTCTTATCAACGTCATCGTTCAAATTATCATCATAGTTATTATCAACTTCTTAATTACCATAACTACCATCACAATCGTCGAATACCATCCAAATTATCAGCTTTTCTAAAATAGTTTATAATAATATTCATTCTTATAATTTTATCTCCTACATCATCATCGCTTTCATCATCATTTTTCTTCCACAATGATATTGAAGTAGTGGCATAAAACAGATTGTTAACGTAATGGGTTTTTTAGAACAGTCAGCAAATTGCTGTGGTTCCAGCGCTAGCCTTAGACGCTATTTTCATTTATCTCATTTTCATTTGTTTGGAGAGGCAACAACAACTGAGCCTCTATCTTAAAACTGTATTACCGACAAACAACTGCTAAGATAAATGGCAATGAAATTAACTAAGCGTGCAAATTCATACACACATACAGAACTATTTAGGAGTGGTGTTGATCAACTCTATATATACACACACACACACATATACATATAATTATATATATTTATATATATATATAATTATATCTCAGACAACACTTAATGAGGCTAAAAATTTAATGACAGTCGGCAAATAAGTCACCATCTATTGAAATTATAATTTAATTCAAATCTTGCTACATTAAGCAATTTCGATAATAGGTGACAAGAAAGAGAGAGAGAGAGAGAGAGAGAGAGAGAGAGAGAGAGAGAGAGAGAGAGAAAGAGAGAGAAGGATGTGAGATTGCTTTACTGATCAATAATGTAGGTAGTGGTGGCCGAATAATATGAATGAGATAGCAGTAACTCGAAATACATCAGATACACTTTCTTGATACATGGTGGTTTCCGAGATCGGGTGGCTTCGTTTTTAAATCAAGAGAAAAAGCAAAACAGGGCAAAGGATGGTTCAAAAAATGATTGAGTATTTTAACAAACCCAAATCAACATGAGCGAAATTTTTTTTAGAAAAGATTAGCAAAGATTGAATTGGGAGAAGAACGTTCTCTAAAACAAACCAGAAACAGCAGTTGGAAAAAGAAATGGCGCCCAACTAAATGATGTAGTTCTAAGCTGATTTATATGTTTCATACCTTTAGTCGCTTATATGTGAAGAATAACTGCGAAAGAGGCTTGGATGACGTGAACAGAAAGGCCCTGTCATCTGCTCCAATTTGAGGGAATGAGTCAGTTTCACGTACTGTGGGATATTCAGATTTCAAAAGACAACAACAAACAAACTGAACAAAACAAAAGAAACAGAAACATTTTTCACGTTTTACGAGTTGGTTCACTGCTTGTTTTATAAACCCAGTCCATCATTAGCGGAGATCCTAGGCTTTAAACATAAAACATAACTAAATTGGTGAATATACAATGTAACAATCATAAAATCTTTTATTAAAACTGCTGTGGAAGGCATGTAATTTTGCGTACTATGTTTCATACATAAATGAATTACGGCTCGTTTATGGTTATTTTTTGGCTATTAAATTTTGTACATCAAAATCCTGTGTTGGTTTAGACCTCTGCATGAAAGTGAAAGTAAAAAAAAAAAATTAATGAACCACTCAGGGAGACGAATGTACTCATCTAGCTAAGCTTTCCCGGGGACCAAAAATATAATAATACAGTGGTTGAATCTTCAACCTCAGCGTTTCATCAATTCCCCCTTAATTAGGGGGAAAAAACCTTCATAGGTTCTCTTTAATGAAATATTGGATGATAACTCACAGTATTTTTAAAGAAATTAATATTCCCTATGTCACTCTTAGAATCTTTTAAGGATTTAAAGCGAAACAACCAGTTCAATTCTGAAAAAGCCTGTAGAAAGGGGGAGATGGGCGGGTCAGGTTAAAGAAAAATCTTAACATAGCTCTAGTTCCTAATAATAATAATAATAATCATATTAATAATAATAACAACAACAACAACAACAACAACAACAACAACAACAACAACAACAACAACAACAACAACAACAACAACAACAATAATAATAATAATAATAATAATAATAATAATAATAATAATAATAATAATAAAATTACTACTGCTACTACTACTACTACTACTACTACTACTACTACTACTACTACTACTACTACTACTACTACTACTACTAATAATAATAATAATAATGATAATAATAGGATTACTGGCACTGATGTCAATGTGATGATAGTGATCATGGTGGCAGAAGTTTTGAGGAAAGGGTGCAGTGCGCACGCGTGGTAGTAATAGTTTGTTTCTATTTTCTCCCGCTGATAAACAATTTGAGTGAAGATCTAGAGATGGAGATGATGATGAGGATGGTATCTTAAACGTTAAATGGGAATTTTACAAAACGATTCGTGGAACATTTTACAGCTGGCAGTTACAGGCAAGCCGTGAAAACAGCTGGCTTGGTGGAATCCGACAGGTGCCGAAAGATGGAACCTCTCAATACGTCAAGCAGCTGTTAGACAGCTTGCGTTTAATATCTTTAAAAAAAATTATTCATTCAAATTAAATTTTATCTTTCTTTTTTTAAAGAATGGTTAAGTTCACAAGTATAATTATGTGTTGGGTATGTGTGTTGTTACTCTTGTCTCTGAATAACATAAAAAACGCTCTTAGATCAGTTCTTGATTCTTTATCAATGGCAGACCTCTATGTGGGTCGTGTACTTTGAACAAGAAGGAGACAAAATGTGCAAAAAAGGAGGAAAAAAAACTAGACCAGATAAAACAAGAAGAAGAGGAAGAAGAAGAAGAAGAAGAAGAAGAAGAAGAAGAAGAAGAAGAAGAAGAAGAAGAAGAAGAAGAAGAAGAAGAAGAAGAAGAAGAAGAAGAAGAAGAAGAAGAAGAAGAAGAAGAAGAAGAAGAAGAAGAAGAAGAAGAAGAAGAAGAAGAAGAAGAAGAAGAAGAAGAAGAAGAAGAAGAAGAAGAAGAAGAAGAAGAAGAAGAAGAAGAAGAAGAAGAAGAAATAAAAATTATGATTTTCTAAAAACGTTATTCATAGTGTTCATTCATTTTATAATAATGTCTATCAGAGCAATCATCATAATTCACTATTATGATCTGAACAACATTCTTAAAGAAAAGAGACGTGTGAAGTAGATCAGCATTGCACAAGAACCCAAACAAATTATCAAACGCGCAAAACTCAAGAGGTTTTTTAATCAATCTCATGAAACCTATGACGTTGGTAGTTGATTTGGTTTACTTTTTGTCAAATCTTGTTATCATTTTTGTTTTAGTATGTCATCTCCATCTACAAAGTCGTGCAAACTGCTATGGATTAGAAGCCCACCTGGTTTAATAATGTTGAATGGTATAAATATGTATCAAATTTTCATTGGGCGTATCCATTAACCAGGGCGGAAAGATGTTATTGGCGTCCATAGATAAATCAAACTTCAAGGGTAGTTATTGGAAAGCTGTAACTTGAGGATTCCTTATTAACTAAGAATTTAATAAACCTGAGGCGTAGGTTGCAAAGTTATTGTTTTTTGTTTTGTTTTATGAATGTTATGCATGTTGTTTCTCTGAATAGAAACGATGCAATGTCTGCTGCCTATCTAGTTCTGCACTAAGGCATGTTGAAATACAAAAAGTTATAGCATTTTTTAGATCTCGATTAATTAATGAATTGATATAGTTAATACTGTATCATCATCATAAATGGTATTAAAGCTATTTTAGTGACAATTCAATCTATTTTTACAAGTTATTTTTTTCATGAAAAATAATTACTGATGATAAACTATACAGTAAAATGATTGAGGTTGAACAGATCCATGGGCTTTCGGGTTAAGAATTTATAAACTATGGTCATGTGTAATCTTTGAAAAAGCGAAATATAGATCTATATATTATAAAAGTCAACTTCAAATTCATTCTCCACTATCTCCTTCAAAATCATTAAATACACAGTGATAAAGTTTACTGAATTTTGATCTGCTAAGACCAGTCTACCATTCGGTGCCAAAAAAAACCCCAACAAAACAAAACAAAAAACATAAAGAAAAAGAAAAGAAAAAGAAAAAAAATATGAATATAGACTAAAAATGCTCTTGAAAGTTCATTATATTTTTATTGTAAATAATTAATCAAATTTTTTTTTTGCCAGATTTGTTATGATGAACCGAAAAAGAACTTTTAAAAGACTGTTTTCAGCGAATGACAAATATCAAAGCGGATAACGGTTTTAAAACAAATAACTGTTCCTTTGCAAGTATAGCGATAAACCAAAACATATTATTGTACTTTAATTGAGTGAAAAACTGAAAAAAATTGTCTTTGTTTTATGATCAAATGAAATTTGCCCTCCTTAAGCGTAAAGACAAAAGTGACATGGAAAGCGTGGCATTCTGTGCAGGAAAATAGTAGCGATTTGATTGGCCAGTATTTTAAGAGCAACTTTTCTTCCGTAGTTAAGGTTGCAAATGTAAACATCAATTCTACTTCTTTTGCAAGTCTGCCCTACTCCTTTCCTGTTGTATATTTAAGATATTAACAAGACCCATTAATTGTCAACAAGGAATCGAAGAAACATGCAAGTTAAACCATAATTAATCTGCCAAACTTGATTTATCTTGCACGAGTTAAGTAGAATTATTATTATAAGGTTAACGAACCCAATAAATTTTTAAAAAATTCAGTGCCAAAATTTTGTTTTTCCGCTGCATTATTGTCTGAGCAGCAGCAGAACGTTCTTACTTTGTATTTAAGAGCATTTTTTTCACCCATCAGGTCGATCACTACCTTATATCTACAATAGGCCATAAGCATCCCATTACGAGATAAACTGGAAAGAGACTGCTTAATAAAAGATTGCGACCAAATTTAGTTCGCAGTTTTGTTTGATATCTCCCTTTCATTTAAAGAATGTCTTCGTGACAACGTGAGGAGAATTGCAATATCTCAAGGTTCTATATATTTTAAAATTGTACCATGAGTTGCATATATATATGCTCTATGGCTGTTGAGGATATAAATCTATTATTTTTGTGCAGTTTGAATTTCTTCAATGTAGTTGTCTTCCCTACCTATTCATTTGAAATGGCAATTATGCTTGTATATATGAGAGAGAGATCGACAGTCAGACAGACAGACAGACAAAGGCATTAAAGATTGCTAAACAAAAGAAGCAAAACAAACAAACAAAAAAAAACCTTCTATTATATAAAACTGACAAACTTCATCACTGCTACCAATATGAAAAAAATCATTTCATCCTAAGATTTGAGTTGGATGTCATTTGAACAATTACCCAAGTAAAATGAAAATCGCAATCATTTCTGAGAAAGATAAACTTGGAAGCATGCCTAAGACATACGCATCAATTATCTGGACCTAAAGAAAAAGTACAGATCCCGAGGCTCATCAATGTTGGAACTCATCCCAGTTTCAGTATCGAAATGCCATTTATGCTCTGATCAGAAAAATATGTGAGGTGGCCTGCAATTATCAGGCTCAATTATTAGTTTGAATAAATTGTGATTTCCATATTTTTTGAAAGCCCAACCAATTCCCTGTTTAAAACAGTTGAAATTTTTAAAATGCATTAGTATTTGGGTGAGATATGACCCAAAACTCAACACAAGGCTTGAGAATGAGAACCTGAGAAAAGCGTGTTTAGAGTTAGGGAAAGTTTTAATGCAGGATTGCAGTTATCTTCACAAAAACACCATAACGCACATTTAAAGTTTCTTTTGGGCTTTGACACTTTTTGACAATATAGAAACATGCTTGATAGTTCATAAGAAGCAAAAAAGAGGGGAACCTTGAAAAATTGATTTTTTTTATGTTTGAAGTCCAATACCTCAAAACAGTAATTTCTGACATAAGCCTGAAAATCTCAGCCGCCACACAAATAGTCAGTTGCAGTTTGTTTTTTTCTTTTCACCCCACCATAAGGCGAAATATAAAGTTTATTACTAAAGACATGATGCAGCTTGAAACTCCAGTCTTGAACTGTGGACCTTTTAATTATAAATCGAGAGCTCTAAGTATTAGGCTACTGACATCAACGGAAATATTTTATACTTATACCTAAATTTTTCAAACTGGCTCATTTATACAGCAAATGTTTCATGGCTCCCCTCCAGGCTGTTGGTTACATTTTAATTTCTGGGTCTTTCAGAAAGAATCCAGTGAGGTTTAAATCCCATCCAACCAACCATTTTATGAATATTAGTAAATCCATTCATTAATCAGCTAATCAGTCAAGTACACCAACACTTACGGTCCGTTAAATTGTTTCCGTGTGGCTGCTTACATTTGATAAAGAATGAAGAAGTTCCTTTAAAGAAATGTTATATTATGCTCATCAAAATGACTGACATGTCAACTTGGCACTCGATGCACTGCGATAGTTCTTGGAATAAGAGCCACATGTGTAGTCAAAATTGTCAACACTCCTCAAATTGTTTGTATTTTGTTTAACGTCTATGGGGTGCTTTTATATTTTTAAGTTTTTTCGTTTTTGTTTGGTAATTTTTTATATTTTCTTTGTGTGAGCATGATTTTGCCAGAGGTCTGTTATAAACGCAAAATAATTATAACAGTGAGCTGTTCTTCAAAATTTTTTAAGCCAAATTTCTTATTAATTTTGCTCAACAATGGCGTGATAAATACATCTCTTTGAGGAAGTCGCTTCATGCAGTGATTTTTGCTTTTCTACTTACTCTGCCAAACATTCCTACAAAATGAGGCAAAAAAAAAAAAAAAAAGAAAACCAAAACAAACCCCAAAGCATTCATTTACACGTGAAATGCGACAGTTAGGTAAGATAAAACAAAAAGTTCTCGATAATGCACGAAAGATGTAAAAATGTCCAGTAAGCAAGTAAATTTCTGTCGTGCAATCCCAATCTGGATCGAGTTTAAGATCTAAAGCAAGCGACTCTGGAAGGTCCGAACAGAAAGAAATTTTCTCCCACGAATTCTCCCCAGTCGCAGGCTGAAGGCCGACTTGAAAAGGCCTGTCACCAAGCAAAGAATGAATGTCGTTCTGATTCTGGACTGTAAGATTAATTACTCGCCAAGGACAGGTTTCACTTCTTCTGCTATTTTTTTTTAAATCACTGTATTGAAAAGTACATAGTGTTCTAGTTCTGCATGGTATTTCCACTCTTGCACTATATTCTGAAAGCCTGGCAAATTATTTTATTATTTTTTTTTGTTATAAGCTATTGTTTTGTCATGATTAAGTTTGCAGAGAAATTTAATTGGGGTACATTACACAATAATAGCAAATTATGTTGATCGCCTTCAACTTTCGCATGAGGCACGAAGATTTCACAACACTGTGGAACCGTGACTAGGAGGGGGGGGGCGAAACTCTTATTTTCGTTAGAGACGAAATAGAAATGCTTATGTCCAATTAATGTATGCTTTTATTCGTTCCCGACATATTTTTCTTTTTTCTTTTGTCACATGGTCAAAGATATTGCATAAAACCCTGTTTAATGCTGGACAAAAGTACAGGTTTGTCTCTGTCTCTGTCTCTGTCTGTCTGTCTGTCTGTCTGTCTGTCTCTCTCTCTCTCTCTCTCTCTCTCTCTCTCTCTCTCTCTCTGTCTGTGTATCTGTGTATCTCTCTCTTTCTCTCTCTTCCTATGAGTTACTTAGTCTCTGCCTCTTCGTTGCCCTCTCTCCTTCCTTGTTTATCTGTATCCTCCTTCTCTCTCTATCTCTCTCGTCTTTCTCTGTAATCATGTGTCTTTTTCATTGGATGTTTTACGTATCTGCCTTTCTATCTGTTTAGCCCCCCTTCCTCTCTCTCTCTCTCTCTCTCTCTCTCTCTCTCTCTCTCTCTCTCTCTCTCTCTCTCTCTCTCTCTCTCTCTCTTTCGCTCTCTCTCTATCTATCTATCCATCTATCTATCTCTGCCTAAATCTCTTTCTCTTTCTCTATTATCCTGTTTGTTTCATTCTGCCTCTCTCTCTCTCTCTCTCTCTCTCTCTCTCTCTCTCTCTCTCTCTCTCTCTCTCTCTCTCTCTCTCTCTCTCTCCCTCTCTTACTTGTACGCCTCCTCTGATTTTTTTTCCTTTCTTTCCGTAAACTTTCCTAAATTGTGTAACGCATTTGCGTCATTGCCCACAAAACTCATTGTAAATCAAAAGGTTATCAGAACTGCATGAAATAATGACGTGAACGTAAATGAACATCAAGGAAACCCCTCATTACACGAACTTTGAAATGTGCACGTACATGAGATATAAACTTAATACTTGTCTCAAAGGCCAGATTTTCAGTTTCTTGTCTCCAAATCCCATTCCCTCAAACACTCCCCCAATCCATCACCCCCACCTCTTTTGCACTCCCGCTTCTTTTTTTATCCACATTGAACATCCACAATGATTTGCCTTTTATATTAATCCAAGCAACATGAAATTTACAATCAAATTTCTTTGATATTTGAGATTTTGATCGGACTGTGTCGAAAAAAAAAAAACAACCTTTATTATTGTTCTTTTGTGCCACGAAACTGCGTTCATTGCAAAGGAGGGATATATTTTCTTTGTTTGGAATCATAATGAACGAATGCGGATAGAGAGACAGGGAAAGGGGCACTAAATTAGGATAATGCCAGACCATCTGGCTAGCGACTTGCAGCCTTGGCTGCTGAGTAAGCTTTTCAGATTATTTATTACTTTAGGTCATTCCGACCATCATTTCTGTCTGCCTTGATAAATGAAATTCAAATAATAAATGGCAAGAAAATATACAACAAAATTTTTTTTCCTTCATCTCGTTTTCACGATTCATTGTTGTCTCGCCATATGTTTGATGGCTTGCCACTCTATCTCTTTGTCTGCTTGTCTATCGCCTGTCTGCCTCCATGTCTCTGTCTCCGTCATTTTGTCTGTCTGTCTCTAACTAGATATTTTTGTCTGCCCACCTGTCTGCCTATATGTCTGTCTGTCACAATAACAAACACACACAAACTCTCTCACTCTCACTCGCTCTCACTCTGTCTGTCTGTCTGTCTGTCTGTCTGTCTGTCTGTCTCTCTCTCTCTCTCTCTCTCTCTCTCTCTCTCTCTCTCCCCCCCCCCCCCTTTTCAATTTCTTTCTCTGTTTATCTACAAAACTTTCACTTACAATGATGGAAAATGGGAGAGGGGGAAAAAAGCGTGGGATTCTCCGCTTCTATGAAAACAAAAAGAAAACGAAGGAAAAAAAAAAAGGAGGGGGAGAGAAGAACGCGAGCTAAAAGCCTAATGCATTTTAGCCTCTTATTTTTTTAACATTTTCTTTTGAGTCATGAACTGATGCATAGTGACAAATTATGAATTCATCTCCTTTTTATTTATTTATTTTTTGTTATTTCGCTTTAATAAGTTCTCTGTGCTTAAATGGGTTTCCGAATTGGCGTAGCAGTCAAGCCGGCCGGGCCATGGCAATAAGACAGCAGTGCACCTGTCAAAAGTTTATATCTTGCCAACGGATCTATATTTAAAAATTCGAATAATCAAAACTAACCTCTAATTCGAAAAAAAAATCAGTGATTGGAAAGCAGCGATGAAAGATACGAGAATGTTTAGGAAGTGTTTGACGAACACACGTGGAAATCAGAGTAAAGATATGAGGAAAGCACAGAGAAGGAGAAAAAGACTCAGAGCAAGGAGAAGAAGAAGAAGAAGAAGAAGAAGAAGAAGAAGAAGAAGAAGAAGAACAACAACAACAACAACAACAACAACAACAACAACAACAACAACAACATTATTATTATTATTATTATTATTATTATTATTATTATTATTATTATTATTATTATTATTATTATTATTATTATTATTATTATTATTATTATTATTATTATTATTATTATTATTATTATTATTATTATTTTTTTTTTTTTTTTTTTTTTTTTTTAGAGAAAGAGAGAGAGGGGGAGGGGGGAGGGGGAGGGTGAAAGGTAAAATTACTGCATTAGTGTCATGCAAAGTAAATACGTAAACAAAGAAGGCACCACAGACTCATGCATTTTATATTTACAACACTCGACCATAGAGGTTGAGCGAGAAAGCCAATACGTAATCATTAGAGAAGAGCAATGCAGATTGGTTCAGGCCTGCTCCAGTCATTTAAATGCCAAAGAAAATAATATTAATAAATTAAATAACAATAGATATCTTGGACATAGTATGTTTTTCGGCAACTTCTTGGTGTTTCTAAGTTTATGCTCACATTAATATCAGTATTCAAAGTGTATTATCTTATTACCAAAAGCAGGCCGCATCTGGTTTTAAAAAAGAACCCTCTGTTCTATCCCCCCATTATCTCATTCATCTTATTTTCAATACTGGATAGCTGCGTTATTCGACATTTCTGATATTTTAAAGGACGAGAACAGTAAACCTGATTAGCCACGAAAAATGTCAGGGAATGTATGTTGCCTTTTTTCATTTTCCTTTGTGTATAACAAAGTCTCTCCTACCAGTTGTAAGGCGCCAATGTAGAACCAATAATAAATCTAGATCATTGTGTTTATTACCTGGGAATAATTTTGCCCGCGTCATCTGCACCCCTAAATAAGATTTAGGTTCTAGACTGGATTATTGACAAGAACGTCAATGTACGCCGCTCCTTTCTTTTTGCTTATCATTTCTTTATAGCTCACGAGCGCAACATTTTTTTTTTTTAATTTTATTTGATAAAATGGGAAAGACCAGTCTCTAATTATTTGGGTGCTCATGTAATCGAAGCGTTAGAGGTGAGAGAACATCTTATACATCTTGTCTGACAGGATTTCGTTTATTGCCGGCTGGCGTGCTGACGTAGCTGTTGGTAACTAAACAGGAGATGTCAAGTAGGGCAGCTGGTAGGAAGTTCGAAAGACATTGACACGAACCCGGATTCGATTCCTGTTTGGATCACTTGATGGCGGGTCGGATCCTCATAAGCAGCCCTTTCCTTGGCTTGACGCTAAAGCTGCCGTCTCCTGAAAGAGATTGTTCTATTAAACCAGAAAAGAAACAAAAAACTGATGTAAAACTAGTTATGAATGTAGCAAATAAATTCCTAGAGGAATTCTAAAGAATACACTTCATCAGGATGTTGACCATTAGCCAGTATCTCTTCTCGAGAGAGTGTATGATTATTGCTCCACATTTCAGTTGTCTGTCCTCGTATTTTTATGCTAGATATTGCACTGAGGATAGAAAACGTTATTTACAGTTGTTCTTTACTGATTGCCTGGTCAAGCTTATCCTTAATGTGTTGATCACAGACCTGTTTTCTTACAATTTTCCCCTTCTAGACAAACAACAAGAGTCTCCGGGACCAAGGATTGAAGTAGTAAATCTTTGAAAAAAGTCGCGTTCAGTTTTGGTTAGAAGAATAATTTAAGTTAAATATTACACATGTAGTGGAAAGAATGCCATATTGAGCATGGGGAACTGGGAAGGTGAGACCTAAATCTTAAAACATCGTCCAAAAGTCGGTTTGAATCTACGACAACTGCTTCCTAAGGGAATTTTGACCAGGGGTGTCACTCCAGCACTCTACATCATAGGTAAAAGACCAGTTTTGTATCTTTGTGTCGCTCTAAAGAACATATTTAAAAAATTATACAGATTAATGGACACTCTGTGTTCTTAATTCTTAATCCTTTATGAGCCGTTTCATCGGCAGAATCAATTAACTTCGAAATTTTGCTTTACAACTTTCACTCTTCGGTCTAGATTTTTTGGATAGATATACGAGATAGTAAGACAGGTAGTCAAGTGCATAGATTTTCAAAAAAATCGATCTGGCAAAATAGATCGATTAAGAGATACAAAGATAATTATATATAGAGCGAGAGAGCGGGAGATAGGCAGGTAGACAAACCCTGAGATGTAGATATGTAAGATGTTTTTGTACTTATTTTTGTTCAAAGAAGGATAGGCCAAGCTTAGGAAAAAGATCATATTAAAAACAAGTAGGATGGGGCGGAGAGGATAAATAACTAACATTTAAAAAAGGAAACAAGCGAAAATTCACTGCCTTAAGACCCAAATCGACACTTAAGTAGAATCACCGAGAGCGCATGTCCTGGGGTAGGTCATTGGTAGAAAGGTTCAATCTCGGTGATTTCTCGAGGGATCACAAGCAAAAACAATAACAGAACGGGTCACTGATCCTGGCTAAAGATCGACGTCATCAGATCCTTTCGTTCTGGCTCTAGTGCCAAAAATCGTGAGACGTAACAGTGCTTGGCTGACCAGATTCCAGATCTGGATCTTGACCTCAAGTTAAAGTATAAATACCAGCATGCCGAAGCCTTCTTCAGTAGTATACTATGACCTCTGTGGGAGCATGGTCGGTATTGTTTTGATTCAATTCTAGGTGAGGAAGGCTTGTTTTCAATGATGAATGAGATCAAATCTACTCAATTTGCCTCGATTAATCGCAATGAAGAAAAAGAAGAAGAAGAAGAAGAAGAACGACAACAACAACAACAACAACAACAACAACAACAACAACAACAACATAACTAGTAGCAAAAGTAGTAGATTTTATTCTTTTTGTTGTTGCAGTTCTTATGGAGATGATCATGGTGGTTGTAGTAACAAAAGTAATCAAAACAACAAATCTATAATAGCAATAGCAAAACAAAAATGTGGGTAAAAAGAACAAAATAATACAAAAATATGTTGCTGTAAGCAACATCAACAATAAAAAATGAAATAATGGCAAAAAGAAGATGAGATAACAGAGACAAAAGAAATAGTTCGGGGAGTGAATAATGAAACAGATGGATCGGAGAGGGAATTGGGTCGGGAATGAAGGAGGAAGAGGAGAAAAGGTGTACAGCCATATACATCCTCATGCTATTTATTTATTACATTTTAAGTAAGCAGAGAATAATTAACATGAATGAGTTTTATCCGTGTGCTTATAATTATAAGCCATCATTGTTTCTCCAACAAGATGCAACTAATTTGCTGTACTAAAAAGACATGTAAATCCCAAATAGCAGGTCGATTCGGAAAAAAAAAAACTGCTTTACTGTCTTCCTCTCTAATACATTGAACTCAATGACGCTCAGAGAGTCCTTGTTATTATAGCACTAATTGTGTGGTGATTACGAAATCGTGCGATTAATGTAATTAAGGTAGAGTGGGCGGAAACTAGATCAAATGTATTGTTATTGTGTTTGTTTAGTCTGGCGAGACTGAAAAACTGTCTCGCAGAATTGAGTATGTATTGCGATGAGGGGGTTAAATGGGTGTATGATCGTTGAGGGCCGACAGATGAGAGATCGAGGAAGACAGGATGGGGGAAAGAAGAGATAGATAGGGCACAGATAATCAAAGAAGTGAGACATGCGAAAGAGAGAGAGAGAGAGAGAGAGAGAGAGAGAGAGAGAGAGAGAGAGAGAGAGAGAGAGAGAGAGAGAGACAAACAGACAGACAGACAGACAGGCAGACAGACAGATAGACAGACATGCACAGAAAGAGAGAGACACACATATAGACAGATAGATAGATAGATAGATAAGGAGACAGAGAGAGGCAGAGAGAGAGAGAGAGAGAGAGAGAGAGAGAGAGAGAGAGAGAGAGAGAGAGAGAGAGAGAGAGAGAGTAAATGAATGATAAAGACCGACAGGCAATACGAAAAATAAAAACGACAGAAACAAAAAAAAAAAAAGCAACAAAAACTATCATCCACACAAACTGTTAAAAAGGTGAAATTTTAGGAGGAAATGTTTAGTGTTGTGTCAATCGAGGTAAGGCAGAATCCAACTTGAGAAGGATTGGTCAACCTCCATAGAGAGAAAAAGGAGTTAATTTTACTATAGTTCTAAACATTTTTTAAAAAATAGGAGACCAGACTGTATTATTTCGGATCGGTCGCATATATTGCATCTGATTCACATAAACTTTAATGACAGGGTTTTTTGTTTTGTGACAATACATCAACTTCAGCACCATCTCTCTATTGAGGAAAGATAAAGGGTTAATCTTTAGAACTAAATGAAGAAATGTGTCTACAATGATTGAATTTAGAGCTACCAAGGCTTGGGACGTCAATAGGTATTATCATAAAAAACCCTATATTTATTTATAATAGAAGCTTGTGTATGTCCGTTAGGAGAACACGTTTTACTTGTTTAACGTCTTTTATGATCGTCTAACTCTCACACTAGAAAAAGGGTCAAAAGAGGGAAACGTAAAATGATGTATTATTGATGTCGTATGTTGATGTAGCAGTGGTGAATGTACACGGTACAGTGATCTGCTATTGAAAATCTTTGTGAGGTTATAGAACAGCCAGAAATAATTAGAAACACAAAGCCAAAAAAAAAAAAAGAAAAAGAAAAAGAAAAGAAAGGAAAAAAAGAGAAACAAAAGCCATGGCCGGCAGTAATTGAAAAAATGATTCCAGTGTTTTAGTCTTTTTCCTTACGCCTCTTTTTTTCCTGTTTTAAGTCTTTTAGTTTTTTGTAGACTTTTTTCATTGCATTGGGGATTTTTATAAAGGAATGCGTACCACGATAAAAACGCCTGTTTTATTGCTTACCGTTTTATTTGTTGTTTTCCTTGCATGCTTTGTAACTCTCTCTCTCTCTCTCTCTCTCTCTCTCTCTCTCTCTCTCTCTCTCTCTCTCTCTCTCTCTCTCTCTCTCTCTCTCTCTCTCTCTCTCTTTCTCTTTCTCTTTCTCTAAATCTTTCGCTATAAGTATAATCTATCTCCACCTCTCTCTCTCGTCCTCCCTCTTCTTTTCCTACCCCTTTATCTCTTTAGTGGACACGAAATAATTTATTATTTCAGTTACAATGAGAACGTTTCAGACCCATCTATCATACTTTATTTCTAACCATGATGATAACGCACAGATACACGGGTTCATATCAATTCATAGTTAACAGCAGCAAAGGCAAGCACACTACAATGTTTACCATAGCATGACTGTATTGTTGTGACGTATTACACACCCAGGCCACTAATTACACGGAGAGCACATCAGCACGGCCGTATTATGTCATGCATCCGCTAGGCTAGATTAGCAGTCATAACAATATCCTGCCGACGAAACACACTTTACTCCAGACAACATGATGGACGGCATGACCTATAAAATTCATGTTGGTTAGGGAGAAAACAAAACATGCTATACATAAATAAAAACAAGGCTTGTGACGCCCTGGTTAAGTGTCTTCTGTTCTTTGTGCTGGGGGGGGGGGCGAAGAGACTATCTATAGTAACAGTGTCACGATTCTCTCATCATCTATAATAAGTAACAAACGATCATTTTTTTTTCACTCATGTTTTTCTTTGGTCGCGTTACATAATAAGGGGAAAAAAACATCTGATGTAATCAGGATTGTAGCGGCTTTTTTCAAGAAAAACCAGGCGTGTCTAGACCACTTGAAGTTGCTCTTTTACGCGTGTTTTCCTTATGGCAGCAATAGAAAAAATTAACACGAATTACGGTGGGGCTATATCGCTTAGGACACTAACTCCTTGGCCACTTAAAGAATGAGAGGAAACGGAATGTGTAGGTGTATGGCAATGTCATTCTTTCTTTTTTTTTTAAGGGTAGGAGGGGATGCAGAATTTTTTTGAAGATTTTCTTACTATATCGTGACTTTCTTTGTTTTAATTTATTTCATTTTCTTTTTTTTTTTTCAGAGAAAACACACGCTCGCGGCAGTAGAAAAGATGACCCATCATACAAGGGTAAAAAAAAAAAAAAACATGGGTTCGGAGCCCACATCGTTGGTGGATGTGTAAAGGGATAAGAAAGGAGAGGAAAGATGGAAAAAACGCATTACGAATTGAACAAGTGGAAAAGTATCAGCATGAGTGGCTGGCGTCAGAGGAAAATAATGAGGAGAATCATTAAAGTCATGCGTGCAATGTAATTGAAAAGCAGCGCTTTGTAAATGTTTGTTTCGTGCCCATTGTCAGTTGTGCAAGCGAAAGCTGGAGTTCTGGTTCTAACAGAGAGGATAGACACTGTGTGTATCTTCTCTCTGGTTCTAACAGAGAGGATAGATACTGTGTGTATCTTCTCTCTGGTTCTAACAGAGAGGATAGATACTGTGTGTATCTTCTCTCTGGTTCTAACAGAGAGGATAGATACTGTGTGTATCTTCTCTCTGGTTCTAACAGAGAGGATAGATACTGTGTGTATCTTCTCTCTGGTTCTAACAGAGAGGATAGATACTGTGTGTATCTTCTCTCTGGTTCTAACAGAGAGGATAGATACTGTGTGTATCTTCTCTCTGGTTCTAACAGAGAGGATAGATACTGTGTGTATCTTCTCTCTGGTTCTAACAGAGAGGATAGATACTGTGTGTATCTTCTCTCTGGTTCTAACAGAGAGGATAGATACTGTGTGTATCTTCTCTCTGGTTCTAACAGAGAGGATAGATACTGTGTGTATCTTCTCTCTGGTTCTAACAGAGAGGATAGATACTGTGTGTATCTTCTCTCTGGTTCTAACAGAGAGGATAGATACTGTGTGTATCTTCTCTCTGGTTCTAACAGAGAGGATAGATACTGTGTGTATCTTCTCTCTGGTTCTAACAGAGAGGATAGATACTGTGTGTATCTTCTCTCTGGTTCTAACAGAGAGGATAGATACTGTGTGTATCTTCTCTCTGGTTCTAACAGAGAGGATAGATACTGTGTCTATCTTCTCTCTGGTTCTAACAGAGAGGATAGATACTGTGTCTATCTTCTCTCTGGTTCTAACAGAGAGGATAGATACTGTGTGTATCTTCTCTCTGGTTCTAACAGAGAGGATAGATACTGTGTCTATCTTCTCTCTGGTTCTAACAGAGAGGATAGATACTGTGTGTATCTTCTCTCTGGTTCTAACAGAGAGGATAGATACTGTGTCTATCTTCTCTCTGGTTCTAACAGAGAGGATAGACACTGTGTCTATCTTCTCTCTGGTTCTAACAGAGAGGATAGATACTGTGTCTATCTTCTCTCTGGTTCTAACAGAGAGGATAGATACTGTGTGTATCTTCTCTCTGGTTCTAACAGAGAGGATAGATACTGTGTCTATCTTCTCTCTGGTTCTAACAGAGAGGATAGATACTGTGTCTATCTTCTCTCTGGTTCTAACAGAGAGGATAGATACTGTGTGTATCTTCTCTCTGGTTCTAACAGAGAGGATAGATACTGTGTGTATCTTCTCTCTGGTTCTAACAGAGAGGATAGATACTGTGTGTATCTTCTCTCTGGTTCTAACAGAGAGGATAGATACTGTGTGTATCTTCTCTCTGGTTCTAACAGAGAGGATAGACACTGTGTGTATCTTCTCTCTGGTTCTAACAGAGAGGATAGATACTGTGTGTATCTTCTCTCTGGTTCTAACAGAGAGGATAGATACTGTGTGTATCTTCTCTCTGGTTCTAACAGAGAGGATAGATACTGTGTGTATCTTCTCTCTGGTTCTAACAGAGAGGATAGACACTGTGTGTATCTTCTCTCTGGTTCTAACAGAGAGGATAGATACTGTGTCTATCTTCTCTCTGGTTCTAACAGAGAGGATAGACACTGTGTCTATCTTCTCTCTGGTTCTAACAGAGAGGATAGATACTGTGTCTATCTTCTCTCTGGTTCTAACAGAGAGGATAGACACTGTGTCTATCTTCTCTCTGGTTCTAACAGAGAGGATAGACACTGTGTCTATCTTCTCTCTGGTTCTAACAGAGAGGATAGATACTGTGTGTATCTTCTCTCTGGTTCTAACAGAGAGGATAGATACTGTGTGTATCTTCTCTCTGGTTCTAACAGAGAGGATAGATACTGTGTCTATCTTCTCTCTGGTTCTAACAGAGAGGATAGATACTGTGTCTATCTTCTCTCTGGTTCTAACAGAGAGGATAGATACTGTGTGTATCTTCTCTCTGGTTCTAACAGAGAGGATAGATACTGTGTCTATCTTCTCTCTGGTTCTAACAGAGAGGATAGATACTGTGTCTATCTTCTCTCTGGTTCTAACAGAGAGGATAGATACTGTGTCTATCTTCTCTCTGGTTCTAACAGAGAGGATAGATACTGTGTGTATCTTCTCTCTGGTTCTAACAGAGAGGATAGATACTGTGTGTATCTTCTCTCTGGTTCTAACAGAGAGGATAGATACTGTGTCTATCTTCTCTCTGGTTCTAACAGAGAGGATAGATACTGTGTCTATCTTCTCTCTGGTTCTAACAGAGAGGATAGATACTGTGTCTATCTTCTCTCTGGTTCTAACAGAGAGGATAGATACTGTGTCTATCTTCTCTCTGGTTCTAACAGAGAGGATAGATACTGTGTCTATCTTCTCTCTGGTTCTAACAGAGAGGATAGATACTGTGTCTATCTTCTCTCTGGTTCTAACAGAGAGGATAGATACTGTGTCTATCTTCTCTCTGGTTCTAACAGAGAGGATAGATACTGTGTCTATCTTCTCTCTGGTTCTAACAGAGAGGATAGATACTGTGTCTATCTTCTCTCTGGTTCTAACAGAGAGGATAGATACTGTGTCTATCTTCTCTCTGGTTCTAACAGAGAGGATAGATACTGTGTCTATCTTCTCTCTGGTTCTAACAGAGAGGATAGATACTGTGTCTATCTTCTCTCTGGTTCTAACAGAGAGGATAGATACTGTGTCTATCTTCTCTCTGGTTCTAACAGAGAGGATAGATACTGTGTCTATCTTCTCTCTGGTTCTAACAGAGAGGATAGACACTGTGTGTATCTTCTCTCTGGTTCTAACAGAGAGGATAGACACTGTGTGTATCTTCTCTCTGGTTCTAACAGAGAGGATAGACACTGTGTGTATCTTCTCTCTGGTTCTAACAGAGAGGATAGACACTGTGTGTATCTTCTCTCTGGTTCTAACAGAGAGGATAGACACTGTGTCTATCTTCTCTCTGGTTCTAACAGAGAGGATAGACACTGTGTCTATCTTCTCTCTGGTTCTAACAGAGAGGATAGACACTGTGTCTATCTTCTCTCTGGTTCTAACAGAGAGGATAGACACTGTGTCTATCTTCTCTCTGGTTCTAACAGAGAGGATAGACACTGTGTGTATCTTCTCTCTGGTTCTAACAGAGAGGATAGATACTGTGTCTATCTTCTCTCTGGTTCTAACAGAGAGGATAGATACTGTGTCTATCTTCTCTCTGGTTCTAACAGAGAGGATAGATACTGTGTCTATCTTCTCTCTGGTTCTAACAGAGAGGATAGATACTGTGTGTATCTTCTCTCTGGTTCTAACAGAGAGGATAGATACTGTGTGTATCTTCTCTCTGGTTCTAACAGAGAGGATAGATACTGTGTCTATCTTCTCTCTGGTTCTAACAGAGAGAATAGACATTGTGTCTATCTTCTCTCTGGTTCTAACAGAGAGGATAGATACTATGTCTATCTTCTCTCCAGTTCCAGTCATTGAACTGTAAGTCGCTTATCAGACCAGACCTGAATCACAGCCAATCAGCGCCTACTTGTCAGATCATACGATCTTGCGGCTTCAAACGATCTACTGATGTCCATTTGGGCTGACTAAAGTAACGATACTAACTTCGATACGAGAATCGACACAGGCAATGTTACCAAGCGGTGCGATATTTCAATGCTTCACAAGGGTATCGAAAGGAATTGAGTACGCGTATCCACAACAAGTTTTCCGTGCGTGCCATCTTCTTTCATATTCATGAGAGTCGCCTAAGTCTTATTTGAATACTTCTATATTATGTAGGTGATGTGAGACCTTCTCTTATTAAATTGTCTTCATTTCTCGACTATTCAGCGAGGGCTGGGAACAATTGCCATGAATGTGCTAGTCACTCATTCGGGGTTTTCAAGCTTCTCCGGTAGGCAGTAATGTCATTTTACGGTTGGTAGGAATGTTGAGGTTTCCTAGAAAAATCTTTATGGGACAAAGTGTCGGAAACGGCTGGCGGCTGGTGGCGTACAGAAAAAGTCATACGCCATACGCCATACGCCATACGCCATACTACACTCGTCATATCACCAACCACTACTACACTTTTCAATTTCCGTACGCTGCTTTGAGAGGACGGTAAAATTTAAGGCCCACGCCATACGTCGCTCGTCAAACGATAAAAAGTTACAGCCTGTATGACTTTGCCACTGGCCACACAGAACATCCATGCGTAATACATGTATCAGCAACGTTGCCAACCACCAGTCACACAGAAACACCCATGTGTAATACATGTATCAGCGACATGGCGGAGCACCAGTTACACAGAAACATCCATGTGTAATACATGTATCAGCGACATGGCGGAGCACCAGTTACACAGAAACATCCATGTGTAATACATGTATCAGAGACATGGCGGACGAAAGACAGTAATTTTTCAGTGGTCGTTACGTAGAAGAACCGAAGAAGAAAGAAAAAACGGTCAATGTATGTTTGGTTGGTTCATAGTTCACGCCGCGAAGTCCTCTTTTAGTGGTAACGTGTAAAGTACAGACACTCATTATGTTAAAAAAAATCATTAAATTCATTAGGAAAATGTTAAAAAAAAACGCGCTTCAGGCTACGCATTAGGCAATTAATTTCTCTCTTACCATCGAGGGACAGGTGGCTAGAGTGAAGCTACACTGACCACGCTCTCTCCAGGAGAATGCAATCTTTATGTAATGGATCTTTAGCGTCATAAATGATCGGACATTCCTCGAGAAGATAAATTAATCGTATGTTTCTGCTTCTTCCAATCATTGTGATAATTTGTCAGTGGTCATAGGTGCAAAATGAAAAACAATTTTTTTTTTTTATATTAAAAACAAGCATGGTCATTTAATAGGACGACACGTATTAACAATGGCGGACGGAAAAGAAGATTTATGATCAAGTGAATCACATTACGAGCGGCTTGCAAGAGGGGGTCGAGCTACGTTTGAATGACGTCACATGACCTCCTCAACGGGGTCAGCGGTGGGCGACGAGTGACCAGTAGCATTTTTTGGTGTGATTTTTTCTGCTGTTTGTGCCATACGCCGTACAACTTCTTATGTAACACATCGAGTGACGTATGGTGTATGGCAAACGACGAATCACTTTCTCTGTGTGCCGTCCTACCTAGTACTTGATGTTTCAAAAATAGAACACATTATATAAACATTTACAGCATTTTGATAGTGTTTGGTGGGTACAAATTTAAAATAAAAAAAAAATTGAAGAAAACCAACATTTCTTTATTCTGTTTTTTGAATAGCATAGCCCGTAAAGCAATCTAGAATCTAATTGCCGTATAATCTAAAGCATTCCATTTATAATTTTTGTATCCGATGATTCTTCCGTTATTTTCATTGCCGTTTATCTTTTATCCTCTTCTTCAACAAGTAATCTAGAATCGAATATTGTATATAAGAATTAAAGCAAACTTCACAACCATATCACAGTGACAGAGGCCAACCTTTCAATACTTAAAAGTGTGTATGAATCATCCTTCAAAATGTTCAAACCATCGCGCCGTGTGAATTATGTGCTGTATTAACATAATGTGACGTCACTGAACCAACACCGTGAATTTGAAACAAAGCGAAGTTTAAGACTTCAGAGGTAGCTCTGTACCTTCCATTGACCTCGGTAAAGTGTTATTACGCGGGACTTGAAAACTAATAGTAGATGAGACTAAGACCTAGATGGTCATAAGTTCCAGTGGATGACTAACCTACTTGTACTTTTATTACAATATCTCAAGCGTGGGCGAATACGCACAGACACCGTAGCAGTAGAGATCTTAATTATATAACCGTGGAGATGATCAGAGAACCGATGCATCTAGTTTCTTGCAGTCGCACGTGCGGGTGTGTGAGTTTGTAACCATTGTAGGTGAGTAGGGGGCGTGCCAGCCTGTGCTTGTTTTATATTCGGTAAGACTGTAAAGATGCGTAATGCTCCACTGCAGACCGAAACGCCTGGGTGTGATGAAACTGACAGGATGGAGACAGTGGGTGTGGAGGTGGAGATTACCATAAGTTTGATGAATAGACACAGGGGCAGACAGACAGAACTGATGTAGGTGGTGGTGAGTAATTTAACCGCCTCAGAATCCAGGCGCCTTAATTCTGCAAGTTGGCTTGAATTTTTATACCTGAAAATAATAATCACTGTTTTGCTATCCAAGTGGCATCTCACCTCCTGCTGACAAAGAATCCAATTAATTTTACAGTCGTAGTGCGATGACCTTGGAGCAATGGAAAAGCAAATGTAGGAAATGAAAATTTCAAATACGCTGTCTTCGCTCACTCTATTTTTCTTCTTTTGATTTCTTCTTCTTTTTGATTTCTTTAATTAATGCAATAAAAAGCTCATATTTTTATAAAGACCGAAGTCCGAAATATTTCAAATTTCAGCCTTAATATTTTTTTTTTAAATCAAACTTGGTACATTATTTCTTTTTCAATATCAGAGATGACTTTTAAGAACGCCATCAAATCCGTTGTGTTTTTTATTTTTTTTATTTTTTTGTTTTGTTTTGGCCATTAACATTTTCTTCAAAATGATTACAATGCATATCTCCATAATAATAACAACCGTCACGATCAACATCATCATCAAAATCATTATTAACATATTACGTCACCAAAAAAGAACATCACTATATTCGTAATCAATAATCATCATCAAACAGTATTATCATTATTATAATCAACATTTTCACCATCATGGTCTACATAATCATCATTATCATTATTATTATCAACATCTTCACCATCATGGTCTACATAACCGTCATCATTATTATTATTATCATCAACATCCTCACCATCATAGTCTACATAATTATCATCATTATCATTATTTTGATCAACATCTTCACCATCATGGTCTACATAACCGTCATCATTATCATCATCATCAACTCCACCACTATCAACATCATCATCATCAACTCCACCACTATCATCATCATCATCATCATCATCATCATCATCATCATCATCATCATCATCATCATTATTCGATATCATCATCAAAATTTCCATCTCATAATAATTTATCATAAGTTGGACAATAATCTCAGCAGCGACAACCTCTATCAAAATAGAAAGAGAGCATTTAATAAATTACCACTGCTGCTGCTTCTGCTTCTAAGCATGGCCATGATGAGGATGATAACGGGGTGACGAGGATGATATTGATGATGATGATGACCATTCTATGATTATAGTGATGATGATGATGATGATGACGATTAAGAAGAGTGAGAGGATAAAAATGATGACAATGATGATAGTCATGATGAAAAGGAAGGTGATAATGATGGTTTTATTAATCGTGGTGATAGTATATTGACGATGAGGTAGAAGATGATGTTAAGGAAATGAGAACTGAGAAGGTGATGATGATGGTTAGCATCTCTAACCACGAAGAAGAAAACAAAGATGATAGCGAGATATTATAAATGAAAACCTCAACAGGTAAAGAATGTTATAATTCGACTAAATCCATTATAGTAAGACAGGACAACAACAACAAAATAGTAAAATGTTCTGTGATCAACAGCAATACAGATAACAACAAAAACAAGAAATCCAAACCCATTCACAAAAACAACCATCAGCACAACTCACAAATACAAGTCTTGTATAAGGTTCTGCGGTGGACTTAAGAGACGATAAAACAGTAAAGAACTGCCGCACTGTTACGTTAGCTTTCAATGCTTGAACAAAATACACAAGCCTTAAGAAAACAGGAACTGACCGAGTTCTCACCAATTTGTAAACAAAAGGCCCTTTACTTTACTGGCCTCTACTTTTCTTGTCCTGTATCCCTGTCACGTATGCCCTGGTCCGGGGACTGACGTCTTGCAAGATTAAAGTAATTGATTCCATTACTCTTCCCAAGAGAATACGTCTGTTTACAACAACGAATTTCTTTTACGTTTATGAATAGAAAACATTCTTGAGAAAGGGAATACGCGCGTTCTCATTCTGAAAAATTTACAATCATTTAAGCCACTCCTGTTTTCAATGAATATTTAGCTAGCTGAAAGGTATTAAAGACTTTACACAAATTTTGGTTTTGTCGTGCTATCTTTAAAAAATAAGAAAACTTGACGAGAAAACAGCATCTCTAAAAGGAAGCTGCCAAAATGTGTCGACTAACTGGTAAAGCTGAAAAAAAGATTAAAAAAAACAAAAAAACAAAGACGAATGCCAAGAAAGAAAAGACAATGAGAATAAACTTCCTTGGGTAGAGAGCACTTCTATCTGAAAGGAGATAAAGTGTACATTATCTCGCTAAAAATTAAAATAACAAGAACGAGAATAATAATAATAATAATAATAATAATAATAATAATAATAATAATAATAACAACAACAACAACAACAACAACAACAGCAACACTACTACTACTACTACTACTACTACTACTACTACTACTACTACTACTACTACTACTACTACTACTACTACTACTACTACTACTACTACTACTACTACTACTACTACTACTACTACTACTACTACTACTACTACTACTACTACTACTACTACTACTACTACTACTACTACTACTACTACTACTACTAATAATAATAATAATAATAATAATAATAATAATAATAACAATAACAATAATAATAATAATAATAATAATAATAATAATAATAATAATAATAATAATAATAATAATAATAATAATAATAATAATAATAATAATAATAATAATAATAATAATAATAATAATAATAATAATAATAATAATAATAATAATAAGAAGAAGAAGAAGAAGAAGAAGAAGAAGAAGAAGAAGAAGAAGAAGAAGAAGAAGAAGAAGAAGAAGAAGAAGAAGAAGAAGAAGAAGAAGAAGAAGAAGAAGAAGAAAAATGAGGAGGAGGAGGAGGAGGAGGAGGAGGAGGAGGAGGAGAAGAAGAAGAAGAAGAAGAAGAAGAAGAAGAAGAAGAAGAAGAAGAAGAAGAAGAAGAAGAAGAAGAAGAAGAAGAAGAAGAAGAAGAAGAAGAAGAAGAAGAAGAAGAAGAAGAAGAAGAGGAAGAAGAAGAAGAAGAAGAAGAAGAAGGAACAAAGAGAGAAAAGAAAGAAGAAGAAGGCGGAGAAGGAGAGAAAGAGCAAGAATAAGAATTTTGAAATAATGAAATCTGTAATGACAACGAAGAAATGACAGTAACTATAATAGAAATAGCAAAAACAACTAAACGATAATAACAGCAAGAATACCAACATTATCGACGAGAATACCACCCATAACACCGCCAACACCATAACCATGACAACAGTAATAACAACAATAATAAATAAATAAGTAAAACTTTTGTAGAAATAAAGAGAATGTAAAGGTAAAAATTAAAACTTTTGCAAATCCGGTTTCCTGACGATTTCTTGTTAAACCTAAAACCCAGATAGTAAAACATGTTAGCCTTCCTTCCTCTGTCTCCAATTCAAGTTCGATGAGTTTCACCTGGGGCCTAGATCAATGACGTTATAAACATTACTCAGCATAGATCTTGAGGAGTTCAATAGGATTACACCGTTCAGTCAGTTCACTAGAGACGTCTGTCCTGCGTGTGAAAGCATCTTACGTCACTGCCCGTCACTGGCTGTATGACAGACGTCAGTGTCATGGAGTTTCCGCCCCTCTCGAATACAATCTGGTTCCTGGTTAGGAGCTAAGCTAGCTAATTAGACTC
>JAWDGP010006848.1:662500-680000 GCA_033675545.1 Elysia crispata
TTATCCTCAGCTGTTACAAATATAGAGTACGATTGAACTTGTGATGTCTTAAAATGAACGCCACATCCTCGGCGGACCATTAACTCTCAAACATGTGACAAAGAAGTTCCTGAGGAACGATATGTTTCAGAACAGATAGTTTTTCTTGCAATGGATCACAATGAGAGAAATATTTACCACCGGACTGAGCGTTACATATTGCACGAGAGATAATGTATCTTCTTTTCTTCTTCTTATCGGCTCAGACTGCAACGTTGATTTCTTTGATGAAGTCTGCTGCTCTTTGCAGCTCCTGCTGTCACCAACTTTTACATCAAGCGAAGTCAGTCTAGATCAGGAGACAGTTCTGGTAATTTTCTAAGGAGCAAAAGTCCTTTAAACTAACATGCAGCTGACATTGGCTGCGAGCCCCCTAGCCACAGGGCCAATAGTGGAGAACCGGCTGCTTAGAATACCAGAGGTTTAAATTTTATTGCGGCGGTTTAAAAGATAACTCTCTCATATTCAAATCTAAAAACCCGTGAAGGTAATTATTTTGACCGATATCTTTGATTTGACACGCGAACAAAGCAATGTCCACTTTTGTAAAGCCATGAAATATGATCCACACAACTGCCATCCAGTAGGTTAATACCACGATAGTTATACTTGGTCATTCAGAAGATAAATACCACCAAGTTATACTTGGTCATCTAGTAGGTAAATACCACGATAGTTATACTTGGTCATCCAGTAGATAAATACCACGATAGTTATACTTGGTCATCCAGTAGATAAATACCACGATAGTTATACTTGGTCATCCAGTAAATAAATACCACGATAGTTATACTTGGTCATCCAGTAGATAAGTACCACGATAGTTATACTTGGTCATCCAGTAGATAATTACCACGATAGTTATACTTGGTCTTTCAGAAGATAAATACCACCAAGTTATACTTGGTCATCTAGAAGGTAAATACCACGATAGTTTTACTTGGTCATCCAGTAGAAAAATACCACGATAGTTATACTTGGTCATCCAGTAGAAAAATACCACGATAGTTATATTTGGTCATCCAGTGGGTAAATACCACAATAGTTATACATGGTCATCCAGTAGGTAAATACCACGATAGTTATACTAATTCTTTGTCATTTGCAAGTTTTACAAACACACATATCCAGCCACCTTCACATACACACACACACACACGGTGATGACGGAAGGAAAGGCAGTAGAGTAAATCGGAATTATTTCTCTGCAGTTGTAACAAGCTTAACGCCTTCGGCGGACGGAATCGGTTAAACTTATTAAGATATTTCAATTGGGACAAGATCGAGATGCTATACTGTGCTTTTATGAAAGGACCAAACGTCTTATTCGGCAATGACTGCTTTTGAAAAGGTTGAATCTTGACAATTATGTAAGGAATAAAGTAACATGATGTGAATTTGGAAAGGATGATAGTTTATCATATCGCAATGTTTGAGTATCTCCAACCTTGAATGTAATTTTATCTATCAGCTATGTGTGTGCAAGGGGCAGAGTGCATTTTGCATCATTGCTTACATTGAGTTGTGAATTTTATGGCAGTTTTACAAAACTCTCTCTCTCTCTCTCTCTCTCTCTCTCTCTCTCTCTCTCTCTCTCTCTCTCTCTCTCTCTCTCTCTCTCTCTCTCTCTCTCTCTCTCTCTCTCTGTTAATAACTCACCATCTCCAGCTCTCTAGGTGTTCTGTTTGACCGACTCTCTCATCATCCCTCTCTTACCCTCTCTTCCTCTTTCTCGATTTTGACTGTATATCTCTCTCTCTCTCTCTCTCTCTCTATCTCTATCCTCTCTCTTTCTCTCTCTCTGTTAGTAACTCACCATCTCCAGCTCTCTAGGTGTTCTGTTTGACCGACTCTCTCATCATCCCTCTCTTACCCTCTCTTCCTCTTTCTCGATTTTGACTGTATGTCTCTCTCTCTCTCTCTCTCTCTCTCTCTCTCTCTCTCTCTCTCTCTCTCTCTCTCTCTCTCTCTCTCTCTCTCTCTTTCTTTGACTCTTAAATCATCTCTATCTCTGTCTGGGGTCTCGAACTAATGTCCATCTTTCTATTACTTTCTCCCTATCGTCCTTTCTCTCTATCTTGGTCTCTAGTTTTTTCTCACTTTTGCAGCTCTTTCAGTGTCTTCTCTCATGTCTTCTCCACTACCTCATACTTCCTCACTTTGCTTTGTTTATCGCACACTTTCATTGTTTTTCCTTTTTGTCTCTCATTGTCTATATTTCTGTTTGCTGTCTTTCTCTATATCCTACCTGTCAGTCTCTCTCTCTCTCTCTCTCTCTCTCTCTCTCTCTCTCTCTCTCTCTCTCTCTCTCTCTCTCTCTCTCTCTCTCTCTCTCTCTACCAATCTATATTTCTCGTCATTCTCTACCATATTCCCTTAATCTTTCTCTTTTTCTTCTCCATTGTCGCCATCTTTTTCCTCTTTATTCTTCCCTTTTCGTCTTTCCGTCCCTTCCCCTTCTTTAGCCTCTCTTTATGTCTGCCTCCGACTCTTCTCCTCCAAAGAAATTAAGCGTCCACTCCCACAAGGGCTTACCCGACTAAAAATGTGCAATCACCCAAATCCAATCCATCTTCTGTTCCTCGGGAAGCTATTCCGAGTGTCTGTGTAATTGCATATAACAAAGTACCTCCGGACTCCACTTACTAAATACGCAGACAGGGCCTCTTTGGCTATTGTGTCAGGATTGCCAGGTTGTTATGAGAAATAAGGTCAAACCTATTTTGACTAGAGGAAAAAAAAAAGGGAAAAGGAACTGTGTCTGCGGCCATTCAAAGTGACGCCAGCGGATAGTTCTAGAGTTCTTTGACCATATCTGACCCTAGCTCATTTTAGGGCTTGGTTCTTGGCAATAGTACACTTGAGAGGGGGAAAAAACACTTTCCTTAACGATGCCTTATAAAATAGACCGTGTTATGAGTGTACTCGCTTTGTTCTACATTTCATGTTCTTAATTGGCTAAGATCGGACCTTTTCCCTCCTCTCCTCACAAAAACCCTGCCTGTCTCCTCTCTCTCTCTCTCTCTCTCTCTCTCTCTCTCTCTCTCTCTCTCTCTCTCTCTCTCTCTCTCTCTCTCTCTCTCTCTCTCTGTCTCTGTCTGTCTGTCTGTCTGTCTGTCTGTCTGACGTCTGTCTGTCTCTGTCTCTGTTTGTCTGTCTCTCTGTCTGTCTCTGTCTCTGTCTGTCTGCCTCTCTCTCTCTCTCTCTCTCTCTCTCTCTCTCTCTCTCTCTCTCTCTCTCTCTCTCTCTCTCTCGCTCTACATTTTCTTTTTCGTTAGTAAAATCGAGCTGAACACAATCTACTTTTGTTTCCGCCTTCGCAAACCGACGCCAGCACCGGAATTAGACCAACAGTCTAACATATATATATATATACACACTTGAAGTCTTTCATAAATGCGCATTTTCAATGAACATTCTCAGTGTAAGTCTTTAAGAAGAGAACATTGCGCGTGAGTCTTAAAAATATCATTGTTTGCAAAGCACATCCCTTTCCTCTTAACCAAAATGTTTCGTCGGTAACTATAAATATGACGTTCACTGGTACCTAATAATTATAGTTCCTTATCTGTTATGATCATCCTTCTAAATTTGGTAACATTGCATAGTGTATATGCGCCCCAATCGAGCAGCTACTGCAGCCATGTTTTTATTCGAAATGGCGTAGTAAAGCGACTAGCTTTTTTAAAGAAAGATTATGACTGTGGCCTCTCAAGATCTGAGAGTTTATTTTTAGTTAATACGTAATGTTGTGGTGGCATATGGTATCTTATACAACACAGCTGTTCTTATCTTTCATTGTTTGTTTTTATTTGAGAATGACCTAGATCTAAAACTTTCTTTATCAAAGAGTTTCAAATGGAGGAAGTGAGACGGAGAAAGTAAGAGAAAGTGATGGTAATGGGTGGGGGTGCGGGGTGGGAAAGATTTGATAAAGAAAGTTTTAGATCTAGGTCATTCTCAAATAAAAACAAACAATGAAAGATAAGAACAGCTGTGTTGTATAAGATACCACATGCCACCACAACATTACGTATTAACTAAAAATAAACTCTCAGATCTTGAGAGGCCACAGTCATAATCTTTCTTTAAAAAAGCTAGTCGCTTTACTACGCCATTTCGAATAAAAACATGGCTGCAGTAGCTGCTCGATTGGGGCGCATATACACTATGCAATGTTACCAAATTTAGAAGGATGATCATAACAGATAAGGAACTATAATTATTAGGTACCAGTGAACGTCATATTTATAGTTACCGACGAAACATTTTGGTTAAGAGGAAAGGGATGTGCTTTGCAAACAATGATATTTTTAAGACTCACGCGCAATGTTCTCTTCTTAAAGACTTACACTGAGAATGTTCATTGAAAATGCGCATTTATGAAAGACTTCAAGTGTGTATATATATATATGTTAGACTGTTGGTCTAATTCCGGTGCTGGCGTCGGTTTGCGAAGGCGGAAACAAAAGTAGATTGTGTTCAGCTCGATTTTACTAACGAAAAAGAAAATGTAGAGCGAGAGAGAGAGAGAGAGAGAGAGAGAGAGAGAGAGAGAGAGAGAGAGAGAGAGAGGCAGACAGACAGAGACAGAGACAGACAGAGAGAGACGGACAGACAGAGAGACAGAGAGACAGACAAACAGAGACAGAGACAGACAGACGTCAGACAGACAGAGACAGAGACAGAGAGAGAGAGAGAGAGAGAGAGAGAGAGAGAGAGAGAGAGAGAGAGAGAGGAGACAGGCAGGGTTTTTGTGAGGAGAGGAGGGAAAAGGTCCGATCTTAGCCAATTAAGAACATGAAATGTAGAACAAAGCGAGTACACTCATAACACGGTCTATTTTATAAGGCATCGTTAAGGAAAGTGTTTTTTTTTCCCCTCTCAAGTGTACTATTGCCAAGAACCAAGCCCCAAAATGAGCTAGGGTCAGATATGGTCAAAGAACTCTAGAATTATCCGCTGGCGTCACTTTGAAAGGCCGCAGACACAGTTCCTTTTCCCTTTTTTTTTTCCTCTAGTCAAAATAGGTTTGACCTTATTTCTCATAACAACCTGGCAATCCTGACACAATAGCCAAAGAGGCCCTGTCTGCGTATTTAGTAAGTGGAGTCCGGAGGTACTTTGTTATATGCGATTGTACAGACATTCGGAATAGCTTCCCGAGGAACAGAAGATGGATTGGATTTGGGTGACTGCACATTTTTAGTCGGGTAAGCCCTTGTGGGAGTGGACGCTTAATTTCTTTGGAGGAGAAGAGTCGGAGGCAGACATAAAGAGAGGCTAAAGAAGGGGAAGGGACGGAAAGACGAAAAGGGAAGAATAAAGAGGAAAAAGATGGCGATAATGGAGAAGAAAAAGAGAAAGATTAAGGGAATATGGTAGAGAATGACGAGAAATATAGATTGGTAGAGAGAGAGAGAGAGAGAGAGAGAGAGAGAGAGAGAGAGAGAGAGCGAAGGAGAAAGAGAGAGAGAGAGAGAGAGAGAGAGAGAGAGAGACTGACAGGTAGGATATAGAGAAAGACAGCAAACAGAAATATAGACAATGAGAGACAAAAAGGAAAAACAATGAAAGTGTACGATAAACAAAGCAAAGTGAGGAAGTATGAGGGAGTGGAGAAGACATGAGAGAAGACACTAAAAGAGCTGCAAAAGTGAGAAAAAACTAGAGACCAAGATAGAGAGAAAGGACGATAGGGAGAAAGTAATAGAAAGATGGACATTAGTTCGAGACCCCAGACAGAGATAGAGATGATTTAAGAGTAAAAGAAAGAGAGAGAGAGAGAGAGAGAGAGAGAGAGAGAGAGAGAGAGAGAGAGAGAGAGAGACATACAGTCAAAATCGAGAAAGAGGAAGAGAGGGTAAGAGAGGGATGATGAGAGAGTCGGTCAAACAGAACACCTAGAGAGCTGGAGATGGTGAGTTACTAACAGAGAGAGAGAAAGAGAGAGAGAGAGAGAGAGAGAGAGAGAGAGAGAGAGAGAGAGAGAGAGAGAGACATACAGTCAAAATCGAGAAAGAGGAAGAGAGGGTAAGAGAGGGATGATGAGAGAGTCGGTCAAACAGAGCACCTAGAGAGCTGGAGATGGTGAGTTACTAACAGAGAGAGAGAGAGAGAGAGAGAGAGAGAGAGAGAGAGAGAGAGAGAGAGAGAGAGAGAGTTTTGTAAAACTGCCATAAAATTCACAACTCAATGTAAGCAATGATGCAAAATGCACTCTGCCCCTTGCACACACATAGCTGATAGATAAAATTACATTCAAGGTTGGAGATACTCAAACATTGCGATATGATAAACTATCATCCTTTCCAAATTCACATCATGTTACTTTATTCCATACATAATTGTCAAGATTCAACCTTTTCAAAAGCAGTCATTGCCGAATAAGACGTTTGGTCCTTTCATAAAAGCACAGTATAGCATCTCGATCTTGTCCCAATTGAAATATCTTAATAAGTTTAACCGATTCCGTCCGCCGAAGGCGTTAAGCTTGTTACAACTGCAGAGAAATAATTCCGATTTACTCTACTGCCTTTCCTTCCGTCATCACCGTGTGTGTGTGTGTGTGTATGTGAAGGTGGCTGGATATGTGTGTTTGTAAAACTTGCAAATGACAAAGAATTAGTATAACTATCGTGGTATTTACCTACTGGATGACCAAGTATAACTATTGTGGTATTTACCCACTGGATGACCAAATATAACTATCGTGGTATTTTTCTACTGGATGACCAAGTATAACTATCGTGGTATTTTTCTACTGGATGACCAAGTAAAACTATCGTGGTATTTACCTTCTAGATGACCAAGTATAACTTGGTGGTATTTATCTTCTGAAAGACCAAGTATAACTATCGTGGTACTTATCTACTGGATGACCAAGTATAACTATCGTGGTACTTATCTACTGGATGACCAAGTATAACTATCGTGGTATTTATTTACTGGATGACCAAGTATAACTATCGTGGTATTTATCTACTGGATGACCAAGTATAACTATCGTGGTATTTATCTACTGGATGACCAAGTATAACTATCGTGGTATTTACCTACTAGATGACCAAGTATAACTTGGTGGTATTTATCTTCTGAATGACCAAGTATAACTATCGTGGTATTAACCTACTGGATGGCAGTTGTGTGGATCATATTTCATGGCTTTACAAAAGTGGACATTGCTTTGTTCGCGTGTCAAATCAAAGATATCGGTCAAAATAATTACCTTCACGGGTTTTTAGATTTGAATATGAGAGAGTTATCTTTTAAACCGCCGCAATAAAATTTAAACCTCTGGTATTCTAAGCAGCCGGTTCTCCACTATTGGCCCTGTGGCTAGGGGGCTCGCAGCCAATGTCAGCTGCATGTTAGTTTAAAGGACTTTTGCTCCTTAGAAAATTACCAGAACTGTCTCCTGATCTAGACTGACTTCGCTTGATGTAAAAGTTGGGGACAGCAGGAGCTGCAAAGAGCAGCAGACTTCATCAAAGAAATCAACGTTGCAGTCTGAGCCGATAAGAAGAAGAAAAGAAGATACATTATCTCTCGTGCAATATGTAACGCTCAGTCCGGTGGTAAATATTTCTCTCATTGTGATCCATTGCAAGAAAAACTATCTGTTCTGAAACATATCGTTCCTCAGGAACTTCTTTGTCACATGTTTGAGAGTTAATGGTCCGCCGAGGATGTGGCGTTCATTTTAAGACATCACAAGTTCAATCGTACTCTATATTTGTAACAGCTGAGGATAAATGAAATCATTTCTACTGGACAGGCCATATCTTCTAGTCACTAATTACCATAATAAAAAAAAACCTTCAAAGCGCATATTTTATTATTTAAAACTGAAAGAGAGTTCATCGAACAGTTTGTTTGAAAGAATCCGTCTAGTCAAATGGATCGTAGTCTTAGGCCTTTCCGACTCCGTCTAGCAAATAAAACTTTCAGGTTCCTTCAGACGGGGGTAGTGAACTATGGATGAACGTCCGAGAGAGAAAGAGAAAGAGAGAGAGAGAGAGAGAGAGAGAGAGAGAGAGAGAGAGAGAGAGAGAGAGAGAGAGAGAGACAGACAGACAGACAGACAGACAGACAGACAGACAGACAGACAGACAGAGAGACAGAGACAGAGACAGAGACAGAGAGACAGACAGACAGAGAGACAGGAAGACAGACAGACGGACAATAGACAGACAACAGACAGACAGACAGACAGACAGACAGACAGACTGACAGACAGACACACAGACACACAGATGGACAGACACACAAACACACAGAAAGAAGAGAGAGGTGTTTAAATCTTGAGTACAATCGTCATAATGTTCCTTTAACTCTGTTTGATATAGTCCATACAGTCCAATGTGGATTTCAAACCAATAAACCTTGTCCCCACTCATCCCACTTTTCCCCTAAACCCCTTCAAAAAGAAACATATCAGTGGTGCCTAATAGTATAGGAACATATTCCGAAGCTTCCCTTTCATATTTTTAATATACTTGGGAGATAGATTAACATTAGGAACAAAGTAGGTGTAACTTAATTTTAATTGTCAAATTGCAAATAATAATGAAACTTTGTTGATCGCATTCAGTACACGAGTAACACGCACAACATCCTGAACAATATAACAATTACACAGAAACTTCCCCTACTTCCAGCTATCTCTGCACCCCGCCCCCCTCACCCTATCCTTTCCACTCTCATCCCACCCTCCCCTCCTCAGACCTAGACACAATATGCATCAACTAGAGTATGGTTAAAACCTGGTGGGAATTCCATGTTCACATGAGGGTGAAGAACTTATAGCGTAAGCTCAATCATTTCTCTAAGGTTTTTGGCCTAAACACAATATGCATCAACTAGAGTATGGTTAAAATCTGGTGGGAATTCCATGTTCACATGAGGGTGAAGAACCTATAGCGTAAGCTCAATAATTTCTCTAAGGTTTTTGGCCTAGACACAATATGCATCAACTTGAGTATGGTTAAAACCTGGTGGCAATTCCATGTTCACATGAGGGTGAAGAATCTATAGCGTAACCTCAATCAATTCTCAAAGATTGAAAAAAAATATGTTATATTATTATCAGTAACATATTATGTTTTTTCAATAAAGCTTACTATACATACGCCTTAAATAAATACACAATTTTCAAAGTGCTAGTCGATTTCGTATACATTTAGGAATCTCACAAAGGCTGCATGAAAAGCTAGACTTGAGTCCGTTTTTTAAGCCTCTGGGTTTGAATTAATTAATGCATTGCTAAAATTCCTCCTCCCTCACGATAAAAAGTAAATTTACCATTGCAACTTGGTATATTTTACTGTATTGTCCCCATCTATGACGTCAATCCAAATTTAAATTTGAACTTCAAAGGAGAGAGAAAAAAAAATATTGGAATGAATGCAAGGCATCATAACAAAAAAAAAGAAACCGAAGGAAAAAGGGAAACAAATGACTAACATCCATGCTTCTGCACTCTTGCGTGTATTTTTGCCCATGCTCTTACAAATTGGTCCAATACGTAGGTGTTTTGTGAATGACGTCTTTCTATGATGGGCTGGGCTTCTTTCAAAAGCATTGCCTGGGCGTGAAGTTTACTTTTGTCACAATATAGGTGAATGATAGTGTTAGGATAATGTATAGCCCAAAAAAACTGAAGGTCTTCAAAGATATTATAGAGCGTACTTGACCAATGACGTCATGCATACACCAATTGCCATTTCGAATAAAAGCACTCAGAGTTGAAGTACAGAGTGCAGCGTTCTACCGACTGGACTAACCACCTGTGAGTGGTGTGATACTTACTAATCCGAGAAAACTAGAACGAAGAAATTTGTACAACTCTTGAAGCGTTGAATTAGGGAGATTGAACTTTGGACTCATGTACTTTTTAACTTAAAAAAAAAATGAGAATGATGAAATTAACCAATTGACCTCGAGGTTGACTGCATTTTTTATTTTGATATGTAAAGTTTATTAAGTCTATGATAATTCAATTTCAATATTTCCACTGCTGCTTTTGTTTTCAGTTAAATTGCAGATTTGGAAAATATTATCACTTCTTTTCATTTTTTCTTTCAACCATCCAATCGATGGGAGAGCTAGGAATAAACATATACGAACAAAACAATTGATTATGTAACAAAACATAAAAAAGAAAGCAACAATTATAATAAACAAACAAAGAACGAATAAGAAGTGGAAAACAGTGTAAAGATGGGAAAAATCAAGTTCTGCTTCTGACCCTTTCCATCCAATTTATTGTTATTACTTACTTAGCAATTACTCTTTTGATTTAAGCAACACGTCATTATAATGAGCCATAGTTGAACGTGAGTGAGGTGAGCATTATACGAGTAGAGAGCCTTTCCAAGGACGAACCATCGTAACTTGTCCAATCGGGATTTGAACACTACACCTCTCGGTTAGGATTTGTTCAAAGGCATGAGCGTTAGGTAGAATCCATGATTGTCACATCTCGGTGTAGTCTGGAGGGAAAAACAAAAACAAATCATACACAATGGAGCTCAATAATCTGACATCACACGATGCGATTCCACGTAGAGTCTTGGAACCAAAAAGCAGAGTTCTAAATTTGATGTGACACTGTCAGAAGTCATTTAAAACTTGGCTACAATCCATTTCATTTCGTAATTTCGAGAGATAAATCTCTCGAGATTATGTCTAGAGTCAGTGTTGTGACATGGTTTCAAGCAGGAAGCAACCTTTCAGTGACTTGTCTGGGAAATGACATATATGAGCAAAATTACAAGAAACTCAAAAACGCCCTGAATCTTAAAGGAGACATCAATCATTAATCAGTCAGGTGCCGTGCTCTTTAGCGTAGGCGATCATGAACTTCCACGCAGCTCTATCCCTAGGCCCTCGTTGCTTTCAGTGCTTCTATCCCTTTTTCTTTAAGCCACTTTGTGAGTCCATCCAACATCTTTTCATGCTGTTTTCCCCTGATGCGTTTTCCTTCGATCATTCATGTTGTCACAAGATGTTACATCAATAATAACGACAACAAAAAATTGAGACGAAAAATAAGAAAAAGGAAACAAACAAATTAATCAATTTCTTACCAATATTCATAAAATTAGTATAATACCTCTAAATCATGTATGCAATAATTTTCAGGTACCATAAAAATCAATAGGTCCCCTCTCCCTTTTTTTCTTCTTTATTTTTTTCTTTTTCTTCAGTTCATCATCGATCTTTGCCGTTCGAATAGCGAAATGTTCATAATGTTAAAGTACATGCTGTCTCTCTACCCACACAATAAAGATCATTAACGCCTGAGTCTCTTCATGTAGTAAAATAAAATAATCATACTCTTTCAGCTACTGGGCGCCTATTAGAAAACCCACGTAGGTCGCCCACGAGAACTGCAGACCTTTTTTTACATTAAATTCTACAACTATGAACTCGATCCACAGGCAGTTGATTGTGGTACTAAATTGATTCTTTTTCCTCTTGAATACAAATCTATATAACGTAAACTCCCACGACCCATTGTAAAAGATAAAAAAAACTGCCCACAGCTGCTTGTAATTGCATGATAACTACTGGCGATTCCAAAATAGATTAGAATCTTGTATAGATCTAGATCTAGTGTTTTGCGTCAATGAGTGGAGCCAGGGTAGAGTGGGCCGGCTGGCTGAATGGGCCTATGGCATAGGAATACACGTCAATATAGCGTTATTTAGAATCTGCGAACAACTCAATTCTTTGTTTCTATTTGCGGCCTCTGAGGTTCGTGAATAGTAGATACTCAGCAGTGGTACAGTGGCGATTAGATTAGTTCTAATGTTTCTTTTTAAGGGATAACATTATAACACTAAGATGACTTTTCTCACACATTAACGCTCCATCATTATCATGCCCACTGCCTCTGTTCTGCAATGGTAGGTAAGAGATGTCAGAAGCGAGAGAGAGAGAGAGAGAGAGAGAGAGAGAGAGAGAGAGAGAGAGAGAGAGAGACAGACAGACAGACAGACAGACAGAGAGAGAGAGACAGAGACAGAGAGAGAGAGAGAGAGACAGAGAGACAGAGACAGAGAGAGACAGAGACAGAGACAGAGAGAGAGAGAGAGACAGAGAGAGACAGAGAGACAGAGACAGAGACAGAGAGAGACAGAGACAGAGAGGCAGATATAGAGTCAGAGAGGAGAGATAGAGAGAGAGGGAGGGAGGGAGAGAGACAGAGAGACAGAGAGACAGAGACAGAGACAGAGAGACAGAGACAGAGAGACAGAGACAGAGACAGGGAGACAGAGACAGAGACAGAGAGACAGAGACAGAGACAGGGAGACAGAGACAGAGAGACAGAGACAGAGAGACAGAGACAGAGACAGAGAGGCAGAGATAGAGTCAGAGAGGAGAGATAGAGAGAGACAAAGACAGAGACAGACAGACAGAAAGAGAGAGACAGAGAAGAACATTAATTAAAAAACAACTTAATAGAATAAAAGAAGATGTTTTGAAAACTGGAAATGTCGAATCCTCAGTTGAGTGACGGTTGATGAAATAAAGGTTCAACAAATAAAATAAAATTCCCCAGTCGCATGAAGCTCTACAAAGTTTGGGATTTGTTTTGATGTTTAAGACTAAGGTCAAAATTCATATTTTGTTAACATTTTGCTTTCCTCAGATAACTTTTTTTCCTACTGACGCAATGATTTCTGTGACGTTATAATTTCACAATGACAAAATAGAAATCAAATAAGAATTCGCCAGTAATTTTTCTTAGGAAGTTAGAAAAATAAAAAAAAATTATTTTCACAAAAAACTGCTTACAAGTTTTGCAACTTTTCAAAGAAGCCGTTGAAATCAATAACTCCTAAGGACATGTTTATGAAAAAGATAGAGAATTGCAACATGTTTGCAAATTATCAAATAAAAATAAGTAAGTTATAATTTTTTTTCCGTCTTGACTCGCATTCTTTTTTCTTTTTTTTTTTTTTTTTTTTTTGTATAACCTTTTCGAGAACTTTACCTGTGCTGTAATTTGAAACGGAAATTGGCCTCGCCTACAAACTGGTTACGTCAACAAATCAAATGTTTTCGCTTTATTAATCACGAATGTTTATGATTTAGCTGTGGTTTGAGGATAGGGCTCTTGCTTTGTGATAAAACTTGTAATACATAGAAAGATTAGAACAGCACTCACTCGGTGAGTACGGTTTGTACGGGTCCAAACTGGGATTTCTCTTGGACTTACTTTCAAATCGCCAGACTGCTATGTTTCAATTTATACCTTGACTAGTTTACAAAGTGAAGTATTACCTTCTAAAAATCTTTGAGAAATTCTCCTTTATTTTCAAATTGTTTTTGATTGTTTAATTTCTCAGAGCCTTACTGAAAGCTTCGACTGCCTAGAATATATAGTTTGTACTCATCTTTTAAAATCTTGATATCTAACAGCATCCTCCTAATACCTTAAAATCAATATCATGTACCAACTACCAGGCCTGTTCTCACCGAAAAGAAACTAATGTGTTTTATTCCACCAGAATCTTTCAGTCCTATTTATTGGTTGTTGTTGGGTTTTTTTAATTATTTTTCATTTATTTATTTATTTATTTATTATTCAATCCTTCCCATTTTTTTCACACCCCTTTCTTTTCTCCGTCTCGGCTGGGGAGATTATTTTTTTTTTTAATCATTGAAATGTCTTAACTGAATTCATGAGATTAAAACGATGTAGATCATAGAAAAGCAATGGACTATATCGCCCAAACACCATTCACCTCTGGGAGGATAGTACTAAGTTGGGTCTGGCAGGATTAATACTATGAATCGTGTATAATGAACAGATTCAAAACTGTAGGAGTTCAGTGACAAGGGGAGCGAGCGAGCGAGCGAGCGAAAGAGAGAGAGAGAGAGAGAGAGAGAGAGAGAGAGAGAGAGAGAGAGAGAGAGAGAGAGAGAGAGAGAGAGACAGACAGACAGACAGACAGACAGACAGACAGACAGACAGACAGGCAGACAGACAGACAGACAGACAAACAGACAAACAGACAGGCAGAGCTAGATTGATAGATAGATAGATAGATAGATAGATAGATAGAGAGAGAGAGAGAGAGAGAGAGAGAGAGAATAGTTGTTCGAGAGATCTGAACTATAAAAGTGTAAAAAAATGAATATCAACTGCATTAATTATTTCGGGGAAAAATAAAGGAATAAATAAGAGTGCAAGACACAGAGAGAAAAAAAAAGAGCAAGATAGAGGGATAAAATAAAAGCGTAAGAGGTGCAGAGACACAGCAGAAAGTTAAAGAAAGAGAGAGCTAGCGAAAGAAAGAATGAGAGAGAGAGAAAAGAGAAAGAACGAGAGAGAAACAGATAGATAAAGAAAAACAACGAGAGAGAGAGAGAGAGAGGCAGAGCTAGAGAGAGAGAGAGAGAGAGAGAGAGAGAGAGAGAGAGAGAGAGAGAGAGAGAGAGAGAGAGAGAGAGAGAGAGAGAGAGAGAGAGAGAGAGAGAGAGATTTTTTTTAGAGTTTGAAACCATCCTGCCTTTATATCTGTTCCACTTTTTGAAGTAATTAAATTGGATGATTACGAAAGATCTAAACGTATTCTTGCATGACTGCAGTTCACCTGTGTCAACACACGCTGGCACCATAAAGGTATCCAGTGTCCGGGATCTATTGAATTCTTTTTTTTTTTTTCCCCTCTTTTTTTTTTTAAATAATTCAATATTGACATTTTAGACTGAACAAAAAGAACTCCATGTCTTAGACCTGGTCGTCACGGTTATGATGTGTATATTCTCAAGATGAAAAGGCGGGGGGGACGTAAGGAGGGAGAGGAAGGGGGTAATTGAAAGACGGAGAATTTAAGGACGGGCATAATTTAATGTGAACATAGCATAAGATTAATAAACCGTGTAGAATTAGGTTACCCGTTACGATTCAATGCTCATTTTGCCATCCCAATATACATCTTGTTTTAGTTCTGGTTAAAAAAAATGGGATACCTTACTATTATACTTCATGTTTAATACTTTTCTCTAAGATTGTTAGCATTTTCCCTCTCTTTAGTAGAATTGATACGCGTTCAGTATACTAGTATTGATTAATCATTTGTTAATGATATAATGATTGTGAAACGTTAAATGAAAAAAAAAAACAACAAAAAACATGATATAACTGCGAGGCAAAAAGCGTTTGGATATTAATTTTCCTTAGCGCTACTTATATTATCTATTATCTTGTAAATCTGTGACAGGCTATTAAATTTTAATTCATGCAACGGAGGGGGGTAGTAGGAGAAATGTCGTTGACGCCCATAAAACTTTGTATTCTATTATGTGGAAGAATCTGAAGCAAAGGACCAGATCACATGACAGTCATTTATTTTTTTTAAATCCAGTTCCATCTGTAAGGAAAATGAAACCTCCTTTATTGAAAATGATTGCTGTTTTATTATCAGTAGTTTTAAAAGGGAATAAAGTGCTAATAAATAATGTATGAGATTTATATAATCGAATGTCAGAGGAGCGTGTCGACTGAAAAGAAAAATCATCAGGTTTCCTTTACGTCTCGACCGCATCAATAAACACCCGATATGCAAGACAACTTTGCTATTCATTCGAAGTTAAAGGAGCCCAAAGTCTAAAGAATTATCAACATATTCATATGTATGACTCAGGCTTTTCATTTATTTCTTTTCCCTTCAATGCGCTTGTGTGTGTGTGTGTGTGTGTGTATGCGGACAAGCTGAATAGAACCAGAGGCCATATCTCACGTAAAGAAGATATCTTGCGAAGAGGCGGGGAGATAAATATAGTTTTGAAAAAAAACCAGGCCAATTGTGACGCTTTTTTTTTTTTTTTTTTTAATATTTTGATTTAACTGTGCAGCCTTTCTTAATAAGCTCCTTCCTACGCAAAAGTTGAAAACAATCGTATCATCTTATGCTAAGATACAGTTATGGTAAAGGTTATTGTCCAATCGAGAATAGCTTGAAGCGGGAAAATCTCTCTAGCACACGAATGAAACTTCGGTAAATTAAGTAGAGAATTGGAAGAAAAAAACACTTCATGGTTTTGCTTTGTCTCAAACGACGCCTAGCTACTAGTTCTTAGCACTATTAATTTACCGTAAAGCGTCCCTCAAAAGCAAGATCTTCCTGAATGTATCGAAGATTACAGAGCACTTGGAATTATCTCGCTCTTAGTAAGCCTCGATATGTGCGGAAAGTAAAACTCTTTACATGAGCGGCAGGTCCGGGGTGATAAAGATTGATCTCTAACTTGCATAACAAAAAGTGACTCCACACTTTTCCTCCTTAATCAAGCTTCATGAGGAATACAAACAGAAAATATTATAAATAATTCGTTTGCCTAGAAATCCTAACACAATAACTTTAGAGCAAAACAATTGCATGTAAAATGTCACAAGACAGAATTGCAAGACGTATTACTGAGAAATTTCATTTTTTTACGGCATTTGACGTTATTAAACCAGTGTAAAATTAATAAGCATGTTTAATCTCTAAAATATCGTGTAATTACCTGCTGTATTTCAAGGCATGGGAAATCATCGTTTTTCAAAAGTTGAAAATTTCTAAAAATAAAAAAGGTGGAATTTCTTAGCGTGATCGAAATGGATAATGTTGATAATAATTTTAACACCATCTCATCCGCTTAGCATTTGAATAAAATGGTATTTTTATATAAAATTGTTTAGCTGCATGCAATAATAACGTATAAAAGATGATGTTAGTTGTAATGGTAAGTAGGAGGGGCGGCAGAAGGAGAAAACTTTATTTTTTTCATTAAGATTTCTCATGGCGAGGATCAAAGGAGATGCAAAAGAAGCTGTTTGAATATCTGATTTTTTCTTCGGAACTTCTATACAAAGCCTTGTCGGTAAATAGCAGGGTGGCAGATGGATTTGGGGGGAGGGGGGGGGGGATGTAAAATGGGACCTCGAACAGGCTGAAATACTGGTCTTAGGTCTCAACAGCTGCACAGACAGGCACGATAACCAGCGACCCACGACCGTTCATAAGAGGGAATAAAAGGGTATATGAAAAGGTGCTAAACTCTTAGCTGAAAGTTTTTCGATTTCCGAATTATTTTTAGCCTCGGAAAGTTTTGTTACGTCAGAAGCTTAACTTATTTATCTCTTTTTCTCTTATCTTCTTCCTTCTAGTACAAAAAAAAAAAATGTTCGGCCAGAGATCTCCCCGTGAAAATTGAACGTGACTTGTTATCATTTTTTTTAAACCTTGTGATTTAGTGGTTGTTTCTTTTTTTTTCCCCTCCCTAAGCTACCGTATGCCGTGGTGTCCTCTCTGTTGATTGGATTAAAATTTAAGCATTATCAATGTCCTATATCCAAAAGTTTATCCGTGATATCTAGTGACTACGTGTCATCATATGTAAAGTGAAAAACATTACTATGTTTCTGGAGGGGAGCCTATGGGGCGGAAAAGTCTGTAAT
>JAWDGP010006848.1:685000-732500 GCA_033675545.1 Elysia crispata
TCAGTTTCACCTGTCATCAAAAACAGAATTTGTTCTTAATGTTCAGCTCAAAAACAATTTTTGCGTTAGTATCATAATGCCTGTTATATACTGAAAATATATGAGTGCCATGCACGTAAAGGCACTATATGAGATCGGTTCTATATTTGTTTTCCTCACATTCGTGTTTTTAAGTTAAAACAATGGGTGAGAGATAAAGATAAAATATATTATTGACTGATAGTAAGGAGGTGCCGAGTACAAGGGTAGCCTAATCATGCGGGTGTTAAAGGTGATAAGAGGGGTGGGGGGGAAGGAGGGGAATCACTACTAAGAGATTGTTCTCTGTTTCCTTTCTGTTAGAAAACATCACCTCACAATTTATCACAAAAAAGTTCTTATTAGCATGTTATAGCACTAAAATAAAGTGTGTTTTTTTAAGCCTGCTTGAGTGGTATGTGTAATTTCCCTTTCCTTTTTTTTTCCTTCTGCCCAAAGAACACAAACAAAATGTAACACATATTTTCACCTCAACACACCATTAATGTCACTGACAAACTGAATAATGATGGCAGAGGGAGATATTTGGCGGAACAGCTCTAGAAGCTTAACTATTTGATTTAATCGATAAACCAATCACTTCGATCAAACTATCAACAACAGGTAAAAAAAAAATGAGTAGATTCAATTGGTGTGTCACTCTTTCTATTCTTGTTTATATTTTTTACTTCGTCTTTTTTATTTCCGCCATGCCTGCTGCCACCACAACACGTCAGGCCACTACTTGCCCTCGGGCAGTGGACTACAAGAGGGGCCATTCATAAATGAAAACGGTTCTGTTACTGGAGATTACGTTCCGTTGTAAAATTTAAGCAAAGGTCATATTCCAAACAGTACCGGCACCAGACTCTTGCTTTTTAAAACATTCCCTTCAACTCTTTAAAAAGTGAAGACAAATCAAATTTGTACAGTAAATCACAAGTATTCTTCATATCTGCCACATAGTTCGTCATTATCTCGAAGTGAATGCTATTGTCATAATTTGAGAACCGTTGATGTTAAAGCAATCTTGACAGCCTGGCTTGGCAATTTTCCAAACGACCTCAACCTCTGGCCCGCTTCCCGAGGCCGGAAGTGATGTAGCGAAATCTACCGTCAGGCCGAAACTTCACGAGAGCACAGTGTTCGTTTCATATAGTCAACGAAATACTCTATTTTTAGAAAATAACGTAAACTTCTCGCTATCTGAATGGATCATGCAATCCAAGATGGCCGCGCAAACGGTTAATTTATGAAGCCTCCACAAAAGGAAAATGAGCTAGGGGGCGTGATTATGCGACCTACTTTGATTCTATTGGACCGTCTGTGTGGATAGGCTACATTACATACACACGGCGAAGTGGCGGTGCTGTCCGCTAGGTTATAAAGTGAGGGCAAATTCTGTAAATCTTCATGGGCAGCACAGACACCCTACATCGAACAGAGCCCGTACCAACGTACATTATCATTCCATGAGTTTCACCCTTTGTATTTCGTAGCGTAGCGTTATTTGTTTATAGTATATTTCATCGTTCCTAGATCAAGTTTTTCATAGATAACGAGCAACTGTGGAGAGAAATATAAACACACTATTTACTGAGACCATTTACCCATTTATCTTGCTATCGATTTTGTAGATCTAGAAGCTTTGAAACTCAAAATCTTGTTCGATATTTTGGATTACTCATTACTCATTTGAGTCCGCATCGAACGGGATTCTTCTTTTTTTGGAATTCAAGTCTTAAACGCAAAGTCTGGATTTTTACCAACGACTTGGATACTACCCACAGTCTTTTCTGGAAGGATTACCAGTTTATAAATTCAAGATTCCAAATTTAAAATAAAAATTCTTGAATGCATTCGTGACCCAAGTTTTGCTTGTGACTTTTTAAATCAAAGCTTCAGGTGGAAGCTTGACTCGGTGGAAGGACCCCCTGAGCTTTGATACGGGGTAAGTCGGGCTTCCTTGATCCTATTGTCATTATTTTTCTTCCATCCTTTCATTTCTGTAGACTATGTTCTACATCAAGACTAGATTAAGTTATAACGCCCTTAAATATGTGTGTGTTTAGCTTTTGGATTCTAGATCTAGATTTCTGAATTCTCTAGATTTGAATCTATGAATATGAACATGATCTAGTCGTCAAGACTAGCTAGATTATAACTAATTATCGTATGTTGAATAATCGGTATAAGTATTTTATACAAGAGTGAGGAAGATTTAGCGGACGTTAAAATTTTAGAACTACTGCTAATCATAACCGAAAATAGGCCCTATATATTGGAACATAATTATAATTTTATTAGACTTTATTGATCAAAAGTATAGCCGATCAACTGCCCAACATTAAGATTAAGAATCAAGATTGGAGCATCTTGATCTACATGTAGATCGATATTATGATTACTAACGGAATCATGAAAACTACGCATTTCTAGAAACAATTTAAGAGCCTGTTTATCTAGAACAGAAGTATGTAGATCCATTGTGAAATTGAGTGTACAAGGAAATTCCATATATCCCCCCCCCCCCCCCTTTTTTTTTTCCCCATGATTTTTGGAAAAATTTAATGTAAGCTTAGATTTTAACATTTTATTATTTTTTTTGTGTGTGTTTGTGTTTTCCAGATGCCTTGCAGAGAATCCCTAGACATCATGTCCGGCGAGCTCGGCGACTACTTATGCCCAGACCGTCTCCGCGAAGAGATGAGCAAAGGTGATAAATCTCTCCTCCTCATAGACTGTCGCTCACAGTCCCAGTATTCCCGGGCGCACGTCCGCGGTGCCATCAACATCACACTACCGTCCCTCATGTTAAATCGTCTAAAGCGCGGCAACCTCAACATTTCATCTGTCATCCAGAACAACGAAGCCAAAGAAAGGTTCACGAAGAGCTCCAAATCCGCCAGCGTGGTGCTCTACGACGAGTGCTCTACAGACCTCAACAGTAATCCGTCCGCCGTCATCAATCTGCTGGTGAAGAAACTCCGGCAAGATGGTTGTCGGGCATCATTTCTCCTAGGTGAGTTGTTTTTATCTTGCTTCTGATTCTGAATATATATTATTTTTTAGTTTTACTATAGATCTTATTTGTTGGTCTTTTTGTAAAGCTTATGAAAATCCGCTTAGCACGGTCTTGCTTTTTTTATTATTATTATTATTTTTATTATTTTGTTCTTGTTGTTCATAGTGGTCCCGATATCACCTTTATGTAAATGAAATGTTGAAAATCCATTTTATTATTACGTTAAAGTTCAAAACCTTTCTAGCGATTCCCAGTAGTTACATTGCGACAACTTACAGATTTTTTTAAAAGAGCATGGTAACATGATTTTTAAATTTTAATTCCGTTGGTATCAATAAATTAATCACACCGTTTGAATCATCAGTAGTTATCGAATGCAGTTTTTGGAACAAAGAATTCATTTTGATTTTCTTTCATTTTTTTTCAATAAATCCTCTTGGCTTCGTTGAATTTATCGTGTTATGGCACTTTTCGGGGACATTTTATCAAAGGAATATTTTTCTGCTTGCGTTTAAACAAAGGGCATCATACGATAAACGTACGTAGATAATGTTTTCCCTTTTTTTTCATTTGTAATTTCCTTGTAATGAAAGAGATCAACCTAGATATGTCAGCTAAGCGCTGGTTTGTACAGTTCTTGGATCCATATGTAAATATGGCCTTTGGTCTCTCGTAAATTAACAATGATTGCACGCATCTCGTAGCTTTTATCGTTCATCACGACCATTAGTGGCCGCGAGTATCAACTCGGGAGTTTCCTCGATCTGTTCTGTTATATTATTTGTATTTTGTGGTTTGTGTGTTTATAAATGATTGATTTCCCCTAGATTAATTGACCTTAGCCGTTTGTCCGCGGCAGATTTTCCAATCGATACCCGCGAGAGAGAGAGAGAGAGAGAGAGAGAGAGAGAGAGAGAGAGAGAGAGAGAGAGAGAGAGAGAGAGAGAGAGAACGTCGTTGGAAAATAATGAAAAAACTGTATAGGATAAACAGGACGTGAAATGATAAATTTGACCTATTTCCGGTACGCGCTGTTTAAATGAAAATAAATCAAATATCAATTATTCAATTATTAACGATCCTGGCAGCTGATATGGGAAGTAATAAGCAACTCATATGGCAAGTGTGTGATTCACACAAAAATAACAAGCATTCAATACAACAGATGTTACTAGGTACATGGATTGTATAAATCTAGATCCCGAATCAGCGTAACGTTACGAATAGGCCTAATTTAAATGCGCCCGGTTGTTATGGCTTGGTAGAGACAGTTATAATAATACTTGATAGTTTCGAATAGATTGCTCTGTCTCAGTGCAGATCTGTGGCTTGGCAGCACAAATCGACCCTTGCGAGTGACATTTTCGTGTTACTACTGTTAGTTCGGTGAAAATTGTCGCCTCGATCTTTCCGTGCAGACTAGGTCTCTAAATGGATTTTCAGCAGTAACGTTACAAGTGCGAGGACAATTAGAGCAAAGCTAACACAAATCACACGACCTTCTCCGCGTTTGGGCTGGGCGATATTTGAGATTAGATTCCAAAGTGCGTTTTTTTCTACTGTAGTAGATTTTTAGAACCAGGTTTTTTTTGTTTTTTTTTTTTTTGCTGTATGATCGAATTGGATATATAGATAGCCTCGGAATCTCTCTGTGGATTTAGAAAAAAGACTTTGTTTTGAAGCTTGTCTTTTGCTTCTTTCACTTTTTTTGTGTTTGATTTTCTTTTTATTTTCTTTTTGTCTTTTATATTAATCTTGGCATTTATTATTGTTATTATTATTATTATCATCATCATCATCATCTTAATTAACATCTGTATCAAGCATTATATCCCTTTGCTCCTCTCACGCAATTTCTTCTTCCACCCCAGGTGGCTTCTCTACTTTCGAAGAGCGGTTCCCGGAATACTGCCAGAGCCCAGATCACGAGAGCAACATTGTCGGTCTGTGCAACCTCCGCATCAGTCCCACCACCTCCAACTCCTCGTGCACCTCCAACACCAACGACAGCTGCAGCACGTCAAGTCCCATCTCGTGCCCATTCCCTGTGCAAGTGTTGTCGAATCTTTACCTGGGCAGCGCCAAGAACTCCGCGGACCTGGCCCAGCTCCGCCAGTACGGTATCACACACATCCTCAACGTGACCGCCAACGTTCCCAACATGTTTGAGAACGAGAGCGAGTTCAAATACCTCCAGATCCCCATCTCGGACCACTGGTCACAGAACCTGGCCGCTTTCTTCCCGCAGGCTATCAAGTTTATCGGTGAGTCTTAAGTTTTCCTTTTTTTTTTTTAGAATATAGGTGGAAATAAAAGAAGCATAATGTTTCATCATTATACCCATTTTTCAAAGTTAGAGCATAAGCTTAGTGTAGCTTAAAGACAATTAAATTCAGTCTCAACTGATCAAATTTTAATTGTCTTCGAGATTTATAAATGCGAAGTCGTAATGACCGTAATTATTTAATCCAAAAAATGAAATCAACTCTAAAGGGTTAATTCTTTCATTACAGTTTCAATATGTCAAAATAACTTTTTACATTATTCTATGTAACTATCGCAGGGTCCTCCCACATAAACATATTTGTTTTGAAGCAATATATCCATGTTCTAAAATCCGCTTTCAAAGGAGAGAAGATAGGGATACCACCCTCTGTGAATTATGAAAATGTTGCTTCTCAAAGTGCTCGGCGCGTTCTATCTTTTTATTTTTGGCAAATATACTGATAATTTATATTTCTTCAAGAAGGATGCACTTTTCACTGTTTTGAAGTAATACATTCCGTAGCCCGTAGAGAGCAATTTTTTTATTTATTTATTTATTTTTTTTTTTTTTGTCTATATTTAATGGAGAACATGATTTATTAGTTGAAGCGGTAGAAAATTCACACAATGCAAAAACTCATTGCCAATCATTAAAGTATAACAGCTTTCAATCCAAACATACAAGGCACTAACTCAGATCAACATAACCGTTTACTAATCCAATAGTTGTGTCTTCTAAGACGAAAAGAATACAGGAATGTTGCTAGCGCAAAAAAAATTCACCGCGGTTTCAATCATGCCCTTTCTCCGACTGTCTAATCAATCGAAAGGAGGCCGACCAGTCACTTACTCACTGTGAATGATGCGCGTTTTCAAACCTCCCTGTTTCCTTACTTCGAGTACTAGTCAGATGAAGCACTACCACTTGATCTAGTTCCCTCTAGATCTAGCTAGCTCTAGCTCGCAGCAGATCTTTTGTCCTGGGAAGAAGCCAGAGCCCTGCCAGGAAAATGTTTTGTTTACATTGCCTGAGAGCTAGTGTGTATATAGGTGGAGTGGCAGTTTGTGGTGTGTGTGTGTGTGTGTTTCTCTACTTCCGTGTGAAGAATGAAGCTTTCTGGTTTTTTCCCTCTCCTATCGCTGGCTCCACTCCATAACGCGAAGTATTAAGTTTTCCTGAGCTAGTTTTTTTATTTGTACTTCTTGAGACCATGAATAGACGTGAGGTGAAGCTTTGTTTCGCTTGTGGATTTCTTTTTATTCGCTGACCAAGTAGGCAGAAAATAGGCAGGGGGAGGGGTTGGAGGGAAGGAACTTATTATTTGCTGGACACAGTTTGAGGGCCCTTTTATTGTTGTGTTTCACATGAATGGTGCGCATCTTGTGAGAGAAAGTATGAGGTGGTAAAGGAGAGAAATGAAGAGGTGTGTAGAGAGCTGCTTCGTTTTTTTTTCTTTAGAATTCAGGGAGTGTGATTCGCACAGGAGAAATTCGTAAAGACAAAAGTTTGGAGGTGCAAGTCAATGGATATTATTATATAAAATGGGGGGGGCGACATTAAAGTTCCTAAAAGCCAAAGCTGCACACTCCGGCTTTTGGCGTCTGGCAAAATAAGCGCGGTGATCTAATTAACTTAATCATCCAGAGCTATCATGCTGCTATGGCTTTATGTCAGACTGGTCCGTGATAAGAGCCAGCTCGAAGTTTTAAAGGGTTGGAGTTTGTTTTTTTTTTCCCAGTGCTTAAATCTAGTTCTGTAGTAGCGGGCAACGCGAGGAGATTTTTTATCAGATGTGTCTCCTCGGTAGGCTGTACCGGAAATAGAAGAGAAAATTGTTTAGTTAACGTTAACGTTATATCACAGTAAAGGCGTTTCCTGTGTTTGTGATAGAGGTATAGAATTATAAATAGAGAGCTAGAGGGAAAGGGATGGAGAAGAGAGAGAGAGAGAGAGAGAGAGAGAGAGAGAGAGAGAGAGAGAGAGAGAGAGAGAGAGAGTCTAATACAAGGCACTAGCTTTAGGTCACTTGGCCACTCATAACGCCAGGTACTTGACTTCCCATGACTCAGGTGTCGCTCCGACTCTTCCACTCCAGCATTTTGGGCGTCGGCCGAGGATGGCTGAGATCGGTTATTTCCGGTGTAGCTTAGCCTATCCAATTTCTCTCTCCCTCTTCGTCAGACGAAAGTTTACTCTTTATTTCTAGAAAATAGATTAAGTGTTCTGAGATTTGGTGTCAAATTTTTTTCTTTGTATATGCAGTCACAATTTTGATCGTTACCCAAATACAGATCGTTCCCTTTGATTGCGTCATGTAACATGTCTCTGATTCCTTTTTTTTTTTTTTTCTCAAACAGTCAAATGAAAGATCAGATATGGCTTGTGCATACTATATTTTTCTGACAAATCGGTCTTTCTCTTTCCCTATCTCTTCTGTAGATGAAGCACGGGACAAGCAAGAAGGCGTCCTCGTACACTGCCTGGCTGGCATCAGTCGGTCTGTGACTGTCACCGTGGCTTACCTCATGAACCGGGAGAAAATGAGCTTAAATCACGCCTATGACCACGTAAAACGCTGCAAACCAAACATTTCGCCCAACTTCACCTTTATGGGTCAGCTGCTGGAGTTCGAGAAGTGCCTCAACAACAATGGTCAGAAAGGGTCCTGCCCTCAGGGAAAGGTCAGCAAGAACGATAATGATGTGGAGGAGACAGACTCTGGAGAGGAGGATGAGGTCTTGACCAGTGACTCCGAGAAATTGAGTAGTTTGAGTCCAACCAGTAGTAACGATAGTCCTATTTGATAGCAGACTACTCCTCCCTGTCCCACACTCCCTACTTTGTTTTTGTTTATAGCCCCACAACCAAACGTTGTTATATAATTAACAGAAATTTAATGTTACTGTTGTTGTTGTTCCGACTCATGTACAGAAAGCTGATAATTATGTTTTTTGTCCAGATGACAAATTAATACAATGCCTTGTATACATACATCTAATTTGAAAGGAAAACATTTTTAGGGCAAGAATATCGATTGGAAAAGGACGGGGATGAAGGGGGTGATGAATGAGATAACTTTCTAATTTTGATTAAAGAAAAAATCTTTCCCAAGGACTGATTTCTTTTTTTTTTTTTTTTTCAATAACGTCATGTTGAATTTGCCTTACCCACCAGCATTACTCGCTTGTCCTGGGCTTCCCATTTTTTCCCATCAACATATAAGTTTGATGACCTATTTAGAAGATGGAGATATTGCATTCTGACACATTAGTTTCATTTTTTGAAGACATTACCTACTTTTTATGGGATTTATTTTCATTACAAATCAGATGGACAAAATTCAGAGCTTACTGTAGAAAACCCTTACAGATTTAAAAGCTTTATAAAGAAAATTGTGATATCTGGAATACCTATAATGAGCACATGGTGTGTGTGTGAGTGTGTGTGTTGAGCAGATCTCATTTGAAAGAAACAGGTGAATGAATAATTAAGTGAAAAGAAGAGTGAAAGAACGAGAGACAGACCAGACGTATGAAAAAGATTGTCCAGCCATGCAGTCCAGATGATGCTGCAAGAAAAAGAATCCTGTAAGATTTGTATATATTGCTTGTGTGACATGATCAAACAAAAGGAAAACAACAAGGATTGTTGTACTTTGGCCAAGAGGAACTTCAAATGTCTTTCATATATGTTGTTTGTGTGTTGTACCTCTATCTTAAACAACCCCGTGGGTCTGGTAGTTCTTGGGAAAAGACATTCCACCATCAACACTAATTATAACTGCTGAGTCTGTGGTCTACCGGTGGTACTGCTGTTGTTGATGTCCCTGACACTGATGTTCAGCGGCTTTCCCGGCCTGCAGTGACCCTAGTGGGCTGTCACTTTAGTACTGGGGCTTGGTCCCCTTACTGATGGAGGTAGTCTGTTAATAAAGCTTAAGTCAACCAAGACAAGGTTATCATTGAGCTTTTCTTCTGAAGGCAGCTATAGACCTTATGATATCTTTATAAATATATGTATATCATTTTGTTATTCTGGTTATTGACATTTTAGACCTTTAAATTTTTAGTTTTCTTGTTTTGTTCTTCTGATTTAGATTATTCAGACTGCCCTTCATCTAAAACATGTCAATGTTGAAATTTTGTTCCGCACGGTAGAATGATCCATAAAGGAATGTTATGTGTATTTTTATACCTATGGCAAAGTCAGTCAAAGTTACTTAGTCACACTGGTTCTCTTCTGAGCAAGAAAAAGACTTCTAGATATAGACTAGTTGACATAATTCATGTTAACACTCATTGCTCTGTTAGATGCGCCATCACCAAGCATAATCTGTTTCACCTCTGTATCGTGAAGTCATAAAATAGGAGACTAGAATATTTGATACCACCAGTATTTTATTTATGTTGACTTCATCATCGTTGTCTGACCCACAGAAGGCCGATACATTTCATATCTGAAACTTGTTGTCATCAGTTACCAGAATCACCTATAATCTGTGATGGAATGGCCTTCAGTTGAATCAAAACTGTAGAACTTTTTACTCTTTCTCAGTGTCTTAAAATTTTGAAGCTAGATTCTTATATTTCTCTTTAAGTGTTTTTATATTAGATGATTTGCTTTTTCCATGTAGATAGAATATGTACAATATTTTATGAGATGAAAGTTCTATGTAGAACTTTCCATATATATATATATAGATATATATACATAGCTAGAGATCGCTCAGAAGTTTGTTGTTTTTTAAATGGTTGGAAATCAAAATGCCTACTGATGTTGCATCAATCACAAGTTGTTTTTAACTTCTTGATTTTGCACTGTAGTTGGCACTGTTTGTAGTGGACAGATTTTTTTAAATTTTTCATTTTAATATTACTATTAACGCAGCAGACTTTTTCTTGAACATATCTGAATAGTTTGGCCTTGAAATATTGTTTTGAGAGTATATTGTTGAAAGTATCACTATCAGTCATTTTTGTAAGGTGAGCACTTCGCTGTAGATTTCTCTTACATGTAAATCAGTCTCACCTTTACCCACTGAACCTCTATTCAAGTATCGATTTCAGGTACTTTATACAGCAGTTATGCATCTGAATAGAGCACACTTTCACAAAGATACACTGACACATTCATCAACTGTGCATGTTATTGAGTAATAAACTACCAGTACACAGTACCATTCTAACACCCCTGGCACTTTGAGGCCAATCTTGGCTCAGTATTATCCCATTCATACACCCACCGAGGGAACCCGAATGACTCCTGAGATGAGTTCTAGTCGATGCCTGGAGACAGCCATCATCCCCCTCTCACTCTTGTTCGGGTGCTGGCAACAGCGGCATGATCCTCTCTCTTCCGTGCCTGTTGTTGCTAGCAGCCTCACTCTATTCATACAGATCATAAAAGCAAGCTCTTCACCACTGTTAAAATGATTATCTCATTTTGTATCAAACTAGAAACTCACAGAGAAATTTTTATTTTTTTTTGAGCCATCAGTTCATGAAATCGAAATTCATACACCTTCTGATACCCTATCGATGTGTGATAAAAAAAAACTGTTGTTACTGTTACTGTTTGGAAAAACAAATCTAACCTTCAGACTTACACTGTACAGTCCACAATATACATAGTTATATACTATACCTCCTGTTAATAGGGCTTCCCTCTCTGTATTGTTTTTGTTCATGTGACTCAACCATTTATCTGGCAGAATGAGGACATAAAGTATGTGGTTTTTTTTGTTTTGTTTAATAGTATAATATAAAGAGTATTCCTTGATTATTTTTCTTTGAAAGAAAGAGGGTGGTTTACTAATGGCACCTTTGCAGTTAAAATTTTACTGTCTCAAGGTCCATCCCAATCTCTTCAATGCTATCAAACTTTTTTTTCAATCTTTGATTTAATTTAACACATAAGTAAGTGAATGAATAACATACGATCTTTTTTGATACCCAAAACCAAACAGGTTTTAAAATTACATCATTTCTTTTTTTAGTGAAAATTCAAAATTCTCTTTTGATTTAAAGGTTTCTGTCTATTATAATAAATATGAGAGATATTGTGGAGGAGAATTCAGAAGGCCGGTATTCATAATACATTGTTTATTCTGTTGTCGTATCTGCCATTACCATTACAACAGTAAGTTAATTGTTGATTTGTTACCATGCCATGATCATGTATACTGTTTGAGAACGTATGATAAATTAATTCTACCAATTTATTATTAAACATGATGTATCATATTTTCAATGAAAATGTTCAAAATACAAATTGTTGAAGATTTATACTCAACTGCTTTTCTTTTGTTCATTGTGTTTCAATCTGTATTTCATAATCCGAGTATGAAGAAAGTATGGGTGTGGGAAGATCAACATGGCTGGAGGATGTTGGTTTAAAAAAATAGGGATACGCATTTTATTGCTTTTACAAACCAGTATTACACATTTCTGGTACGGTACATAATCAGAAAAAAAAAACAGTATGTTTACATGAAAATAGTATAAAAGTTTGGATCCTGAGAAAACTTGCTATAATTTTTTTGGTTTTTACTGGAAGCAGATTTAAATACAAAGAATATTTCCTAGCTATAGTTTGTCTCCCACCAGAAAGAGCAAAATAATTTAATTTTTGTTTTGTTAAGTGTTATTTCTGGAAAGCACGGCCATCGTAATTTTCTTTTTCTTCTCCTTTGACCATCTTTCTTGAAGGTCTCCCCCTCCTATTTCCACTTCTTCCTCTTCTCCTTTCTTTTTTTTTTACCCTACTCATCTTCGCCCTCCACATCCTCTGCTAACTAATGGTCTACAACGTTTGTACAAACAGCACTTTGTTAAATTTTCTTGAGAAGTTCTGCTAGTTGCTTTAAAAAAAATTATGTGTTGAAACCATTATAATCAATCACTGAAGGTGATGATCAGCTTTGGTTCCGGTTGGATCCAGACTTGATGGCATGCTGTTTGGGTTTCCAAGAAAATGCTCTCTCGAACGCAAATAAATGCATTAGACCAAAATTAATTTTCTAAAATTTATGTTTGATGACTTATGTTGCGGAAGTGGAGAAGACAGAGTAAAGATTACATTAATTAAAGCAATTCGAGTTTTCTCATATGCTTTTTTCCTCACGGGCTGCATCCCACTATAAACGTATTGTAAGTTTAGAAAAAGGATGTGGGGTGAAGAGGTGATTGGAGTGGGATATGAAACCGGAAGAGTCTAGAGAGATGCACCCTATGAATTTATTGCTGAGAAGAGTGCCATCATCTTTTCTATTTAGTTTAATCCTTTATTTTTTCGCTCAGGATTCAACTCGGGGAATGGATTTCATCTGCCAATGTTGAGGAACTTCAAAGAAGCTGCTTTCTATTATAAATTTTTATTTGATTTGATTTTTTAACCTTTGTGGTCAGCTGCAGGGTGATTTATCTCCCCCCCCCCCCACTTCTCAACCCCTCTTTTCGTCTGATGCATTCAGTGGATGGGAACGTGACGAAATATATTAGTTGTTTTGTATGTGTTTTTGTGTTTGTTTTTAATCTATCATTTTATATCCTCAAAACTGTCAGACTGCTGGATTCGATAATTTATCATAACATTTCAAATAGGTAGTTTTAAATTATTGAAAATCTCCTAAGTCTATTCCAGACTGAATATCGTCGTTACGTGCAAATTGTAATGCACCATTCTAAGTAAGTGCTTGTAGATCTGCCAATGTAAGCAGTGCGTTTCTGGAGATCTTGGGAAAGTTCAGATGTTCAGCTTAATCATATCTGTTGATTAATTTATAAAATGATTTTGAGTTTGAAATTCCTTATTTAGTTCGGAAGTTCAAAAGATGGAAGTTAGCACCACCTGGGTTATTTTGCCTCGCGGAAGTAACGAAAATGGACTATGTAATGAAAGTGTCTAGCTTAGGAAGGGTAACGTTTTTCTAAATAAAATAAAAGTGCACTACTTAAATAAGGCTAAAAGTACCCTGAGGGACACATGTTGCAAGTGTCGGCGTTTTTTCATTATATAATCATTACAGTATAATACAATTTTGTCATTACATAATCATTACAGTATAATACAATATCGGCCTATGTTTGACGAAACGTTGTGAGGTTTGACTAAGAATCATCATTATTGTTTAATATGAACTCTCTCATCACATTTATTTAATATGCCCCATCACAGGGTTATATTTTGAAGTTTTTGTTTTGAAATTAAGTGACATATGTACACTCACACACACACACACACACTCTCCCCCCCCTTCCTCTCTCTCTCTCTCTCTCTCTCTCTCTCTCTCTCTCTCTCTCTCTCTCTCTCTCTCTCTCTCTCTCTCTCTCTCTCTCTCTTTTTCTCTCTATTTCTTTCTGTCTCTCTATTTTCTTCTTATTCTTCTTCTTCTTCTTCTTCTTCTTCTTCTTCTTCTTCTTCTTCTTCTTCTTCTTCTTCTTCTTCTTCTTCTTCTTCTTCTTCTTCTTCTTCTCCTTCTTCTTCTCTTCTTCTTCTCTCTCACACCCTTCTTCTCTTTTTGCATCTCATTCCTCAATTTACCGATTTTACCTTACACTATCTTCTATAGTGAGACATCATGATTTGTTATTTTCTTTGTTCATTTCAGTTTTTCAAGTTCCAGACTCTTGAGAGAGGACAAAAATGTTATGATCGCTTGAGTTGCAAGATAGCGATCTTGGATTAAGAGACCACTGGCTTGTAACAGTTATATGAAGTACTTTTTTTTTAGTTCGTTAATGTGTTCGATGACTATGACCAATTATGATCTTCAGGTCCACTGTAAATTATCCAAAAAGCGCCATTGGGCAGGGTGGAATTGAAGAGGTGAGGCCCTAAACCTGCCGACCAACAGCACTGAGGTCGGTGCCCTGGAATACATGTAAAATGTAAGGATATCAAGGCAGACGCTATAACTCTACAACCACATCCAATTCGCCCTTGATTAAAAACGCTATCATAACCATAGAAAGCTCGTGAGAAGATCTGGATTTGACCTGGATTTGCGGTACTGTTTCAAGTGTTTGGAGCTGTGTATACTGTTTGAATGACATATTCACATCTTCTTTATTCTGAACCACAAAGACGATTTTGTACGTTACAGGATGAATACATTTTTTCTTTTATCTTTGAGTGGGGTCATGAAATAGAGGTGTATTCGCTCTTGCCTACTTTTCAATGATAACGGAATCATGTTAATCAATTTTCTTTTGATATTGGTCTTTAAATCGATTTTAAAGTATTAGCAATACGCGCGTACTGAAACTAGATTCGAGTATTGTACTTATTCACCCTTTATCGACTTAACTGGTGGAAATTAATGTCACAAAAATCTGTCTTTTTAATCTCTAAGTAAATGCATGTAATTATGTAGATTAGATAAATGTGTTTCTGATTATTTGCTTTGCATTAAAAAATGAATGCATTGCTGCTAGTTCTCTTGACAATAGAAAAAAACCAAACCAAACAAAAGAAAAGTCAACCTATGGCCTTTTTTAAACAGCTTCTTGAGTTGAATCAGACTCTTAAAATACTCTGAACGTAACTTGTTTGGATTGTATTCTCAGTATAACCAGTATACCAGCGCTCCTGGATTGTTTTGTTTCCCGGAACCCCGAAATCAATAAAAAATACTCCTATACTCTATCATTTTTTTTTTAAAAATTCAATATTGATTTTATGAAAAACTTGGGAAATATAAACAGAAGAAGGCTGGACAATTATGATTATGACCACTCTTGAGCCCTCATGCCCGTAGCTATGGCGCCTGGCAGCTGGCGCTTACCATGGAGTCCAACAAAAAGCGATTTGACTTTCTTTTAGGATAAATAATGGCACATAATAAAAAATGTTCTTCTTATAAAACATTTTTTTTTTAATTTTGTTGACAGGAAAACATAGTCATTATTTTTATTACAGTCATGTAATAAAAAAAAACATCACTCTTTCCAAGGAAAAAAACATAGCGTCATGAGTTTTGTTGCCTCGGTAGAATTAAATTTTTGAATCGTCCTTATTGATTTATACTGTTATCACGATCATGGTAATTATCATTCTCTTACTTACTATGATTGTGTTTACAATTCCGCCTTAAGATTTGCTTCTCAAATTATTTTTAGTGGCTGAATTTAATTTTAAAATGCAGTAGTTAGACTGCAATCAGTGTTTGCCCTCTGCACTTCCTGAGACTCGATGATGATTTTTATAGCCTTTTCAAGCACAATTTATGTCTAAAAGGGACTTAATGTCTTATCATCACGAGAATGAAAAAAATAATTATTTTTAATTCAGCTATGACTTACAAGGAGCCAGGCGGTCGTAAATTCGATTTGATGCTGATTCTACAGTGAAGAATTATTTTTCAAGTAGCGCATTATTACTAATAAGTGGAGTCTATTTTCAAGTACAAAGTATTTACATTTCTCTGGTTTTGTTTTTTACCCCTAGAGCTTTTCCACTAATATAGATCTTTATTACCTTTTCAAACACAATGATTGAAATCTCCATCAAGCTAACCAAACTTGAAATGAAAGGACAAATGCTAGACTCACGGAACCAATGACTGCATAACTGTTTCGAACCTATGACAGAAAATTCATAACTAGTAACTAGTATAATTATATTATAACAATAAACATTCTCTAAAATCATTTTAATTAACAGAAAAATCTGCATTACTCTCTATTCTCATAACAATAATAATTATTCTTTCCTGCCGAACAGCTTCTTGTTTGTTTGTTTGTTTGTTTTTTCTTTTCAATGTTTGCGTGTTTGCTTTGCTTACACCACAGAATGATATAATTATGGTCAACCATTCTGAGCGCTTCGTTCCTAGAGGATGAGCAAAGTACAGGTGAAAAGAAGAATCTAGGGCATTGATTTTCATCCCTATGTGACATTCCGCACATTGATGCGTTTCCGTCAAGCAGCTAGAATTAAACACAATAATTACGATAGAGAAAAACAGTTTAATTTCTCTTGAGGACTCCAAAAATACAGTAACATTATAAGGGTTTTGAAACAGTAACACGTTAATGAATAGAAAAGAAAAGAAAGACCAAAGTCAAGGAACCAGACTGCAAATTTCAATTTAGTGAAACACCATGAAAGGGCTACGTGAATAGTTAAACAAAGATACTCTGCATATCATTTACGTCACGTTCCAGGGGCGATTTATGGTGCAATATGTATGTAATTATAAGACTAGTAATATCTAAAAAGAACATATTACTATCAAGTCAAAAACGGACAAAACGACATCATTTATTTAGACTGAGGAGGAAAGAGATGAAAAAATTGTTCCACATTTTTGTGTGTGTCTATACTTAGTAAGGTAGAGAGGAGGATAGTTGCACATCTATGGCCTATATGGTCAGAGTGAAAGTTTTGGTAGAAAGTAAAAGTAAATACAATACATAGTTGATGCTTATATCTAATTAAGATCAAAATTTGGTAAGGTGGAATGTGGAACATCGCCTCTTTGACTTAGATAACTATTTGCTGCCACTATCATTAGCTGTCTGTGTGTCTGTCTGTCTGTGTGAGAGTCTGTCTGTCTGTCTGTCTCTGCTCTCTCTCTCTCTCTCTCTCTCTCTCTCTCTCTCTCTCTCTCTCTCTCTCTCTCTCTCTCTCTCTCTCTCTCTCTCTCTCTCTCTCTCTCTCTCTCTCTCTCTCTCTCTTTTTCGCTTTCCCTGTGGTGCTCTTTCTAAGAAAAACAATCCAACCCATTTTTCCAGATCTGACACCTACCTAGTCTAAAATGCTTAAAAAAAGAAAGATGGGCAGTAATTTCCGTATTAATTTGAAATAGATTATAAGTAAGAAAGGATTTTGCCGACTTTATGAAAACCAGCAAAATCGCAAAAACGACAATATGCGGTATATTGAAATAAAAGATAGTACCCGAACCTAATTAAAAAAAAGAGCATGTCACATGCTTTAATGATCTTCGATCTACTGCATTAATGTCCTGCGCTATGAACACCTATGTAAGCCATTTTCTATTGCATTTTGACGATAAAATAAATAAAACCATTTTTCACTCTCTTTAGTGTATCCATAACGTTAAAAGAAGTGTTGATGATGCAATTTTATTATTGTAAAGATCAATATTTTGAATATCCACTTAGAATGATATAACAGCATCAACCTTTCACTTGTTCTACAACTTTTTTTAGCCCTTTTAATAGAAACATATTTCAGCCACGTTTACTCTGGTAAATGAGTACAATTTTCTTCTGATCAACACTTTGACTCTCCGCATAAATGCATAATCTGTACTCCCGGCAACAGGTTGTAAGATTCAGCCAATGCGAACTCATGACATTTTCTTACTGATACTGATGCAACTATGGGCACATACACTTCAATCTCTTTTCTTATTTTCTATCTACAAGTCAAACTTCAAAATATTCTTTGGTCCAAAGCAGCCTCTCTTTTTTTAAAATATCCTGTGTTTGCCTTGCCCACACTGTGAAAATAAGTACATCATTCTGTGCGTCTTATACAATGGGGATCAGCAAAAGTGCAAATTCAAAGATTATAATATGAAATTTTATACTGTGTGACATTCCATGACTAGTTGCGTTTCGGTCAAACAAATAGAGTGAAGTACATGGTAAATACAAGTAATTTAATGCAAAAATTCTCTTACGAGAAAGTTTGAGTTAAAATAATAAAGGAGATCCATGAAAAATAACCCTTTTAATCATCAGAATGATAAATTCAGAGTCGACGTTCATCTATTTTAATTTTCGAGTGATGTTAAACGCCATTCAAAGGCTACGTGAAAAATGTTACTAAGATACTTTGCATAGCATTTTATTACTTCACGCTTCAAGGTCACTTAATTGTGCAATGTCTACATATTGGACTAAGTATCTAAAAATAACATATCTATTGTGCAAGAAATGGGAATCATCATAAGAGGAAAGACCTGAAAATTTGACTCATTTTTTACCATATTTAAAAAGGCGCAAAAAAAAAAAAGCGGTTGGGGTGGGAGGGGGTTGGGGGCGTATTTGTACATCAGCAGTCATCAGGAAATTTATAGTAGAGGGCAAAGTTAAAAACATCATAGATACTGATGTTCAGTTAAGATCAAAATCAAATAGTGAAATGGAATGAGGTACATCGTCTCTCTAAAATAAACACTTTTTTTGTCAGTCTCTCTCTCTCTCTCTCTCTCTCTCTCTCTCTCTCTCTCTCTCTCTCTCTCTCTCTCTCTCTCTCTCTCTCTCTCTCTCTCTCTCTCTCGTTCTCCCTCTGTCTCTCTCTCTATCTATCTATCTACCTATCTCTCTCTCTCTGTTTCTCTCCCCTACCTCTTCTGTCTCTTTCTCTCTCTTTTTCTCTCTGTTTCCCTTTCCCGCACCTCATTTGTCTCTTTTTATCCCTTTCTGTCTGTCTGTCTCTGTCTGTCTCTGTCTGTCTGTCTGTCTCTGTCTGTCTGTCTGTCTGTCTGTCTGTCTGTCTGTCTGTCTGTCTGTCTGTCTGTCTCTCTCTCTCTCTCTCTCTCTCTCTCTCTCTCTCTCTCTCTCTCTCTCTCTCTCTCTCTCTCTCTCTCTCTCTGTTTCTCTTTCCCACCTCTTTTGTCTCTTTCTCTCTCTGTTTCCCTCTCCCCCACCTCATTCTGTCTCTTTCTATCTTTCTATCCCTTTGTCTCTCTCTCTTTCTCTCTCTCTCTCTCTCTCTCTCTCTCTCTCTCTTCTCTCTCTTTCTTTTTTCCTATCTTTTAATTATCTCTCTGTCTCTTTTTTTTGCTCTCTCTTCCTCGCTCTTGGTCTGTTTTAGCATTTTTGCCTAGGTCTCTGTCTGCCTGTCCTTGACTCTATGTTTCAGTTATGAAGAAATCACCATGTTTCGAAAATATTGTGATTTATATGGATAGAACACTGCATATCAAATTGTGAACAAAGCATAACAAGTTCATCGGTAAAGAAAAAAATTCTCGCGTAACCTTTTTCTGATACATTTTAGTGTTTGACTCTTTACAAACACTAAGCGAATTCTTTTTATAAGACGCAAATAGCATGCTAATTATGCTTTGTTTTCATTTTAAATCATATCATAATAGCGTTACAGCTCAAAAAGTAAGTCTGTAAGTAGTGCATGTGAGAATACTGATCTTCAAACTAACGTGTTGTTTTAGTTCTAAAAAAAGAGACAAGCAGAACCCATTTCCAGATCTGAAACCTAGTATAGAATAAAACAGGAAAGAAAGATGCACACTTAGTTTTTTTTTTATACACCTGAATGCTAGTACTAGTATTAATCCGTAGACGATATAAGTAAGAACGGCTCTTCACGATTTTAGTCAAAGCCACCAAAATTCATAATTATGTTGTGTTTAAATGAATTGAAGAGAGTGCATGTACCTAAACAACTAGCATGCCACATGATGGGTTATAAATATCTTGTGCCATGAAACTCTTTGGGAAAATAATATTATTCTTCATTGATTCTCTTTGGTCTTGTTCCAAAGTTTTTGCACTCTTTTCAGTTTGATCATACAGTTAAAAAATGTGTTGATGATGATATGATATTACGTGTCTTGAATACTATCCATGCACATAATTTAGCTTATAAGCCAGGAGCCAGCATTTGATCTATGTATATTTTACGATTTTTTTTTGAGTCTGTTAGCTCAGTAATATATGTATGACATAATTATTTTCTTTGTGATAAGCGATTACAAAGATCCAGCGACCATTTTTAATCAGGCACTGTCTAGATCTATAAATTTAAAATCATAGCCTCCCGACCACAATTTTAATACCCAGCCCATTTTGTAACTTAGGAATTTTTACTGATTTTGTCTCCATTCTAGTTTTGCATACGCAAGTCAAAATAAAACAAAGAACTGACGAAACTATTTGCGGGACTGATGAGTATTTACGAAAGCAATGACTTCAGGGAAAAAAATCTAATCAAACACAACCTCGTACAAGAGAAAAGTTGATTAGAACAACAAAAAAGTTAAATGAGTGGCTTATGAAAATGTTTAGGAGTTATTCTAGACGTAAAACTTTGTCTGGATACAAAATTCAAAGACAATTTTAAGAAAATTAAACCTAGATTGCTCTACGGCGGAAAACTCTGGTCTTTTATTGTAAACCAAAAACTTAGTCCCACTCTTTTGTTTTGAGAAGTGCCGTGGGAGGAAATCTTTCAAAACAAGGCAGGGAATACTAGACCCCAACCACAACAACAACGACAACAACAACAACAACAACAACAACAACAACAACAACAACAACAACAACAACAACAGTAACAACAACAATAATAATAATAATAATAATAATAATAATAATAATAATAATAATAATAATAATAATAATAATAATAATAATAATAGTAATAGTAATAATAATAATAATAATAATTATGCCAGACTGATCAACCAATGAGCAACGAACAAACCGGAAGACGCTGTGGAAAGATTTAAAAAATACATGAATCCTTTAGGAATTAAGACTGCTCACTAATTTCTCGGAGTGGTAGATTTAGGTGCCAAAGGCTACACATTTCTAAATTCTCTAAAACTAGCTCTATTTTATGTCGTAGCAAGGAATATGAAAGATTTAAGTTATGAGAAGTGGAAGCCAGCGTGAAGTTTCGAATTTCGGACTCTGTATTTATTTATTTACTTAGCATCTTTTTTCTGGTTTATAGGGGTCCTTTAGAATATGAATCAATATGACTTTATCTGATTATATCAGTTTCATCATTCAAGAGATTCCGTTAGACATGTTTAAATATTCTAAAAGATTTTTAAGCTTATGTATATCTCATGAGGAAACTTAAAACCAGCTGATTGGCACGTTGAGATGTAAAACCTACGTTTTTTTTCTTGTTTTTTTTTTTCATTATCCTACAGCTTTTTGTCATTCTTTCACAGCACATAAAAGCACGTGAGTTAAGTTCACTAAGTCTTAGAGGAACAGTGAAATTATTTGTTATTTCTTTTTGAATAGTTTTTGGCAACAGTTCCAAACTTTTATAACTGAACGCCTCATTTGTAGGGTATTTGAAGAGCCCCTCAATTACCAGTTAAATATAATTATAATTATCTTAGTTCTGCGTCAATGGAATCCGGTTGATTTTGGAAACGGACATAATGTTATGAAAAGATGGATAATAAACAGGAATTCAAAAGTGAAAAAAAAAAAAGAAAAAAAAAAAAAAACAGCGGTGTTGGTTTTACGCTTTTTAAGCGGAGGCATGTCTCTTGGACAAAACTTATGTGCTCACCTTTTATCATACCGGGAAAACCCCATATTCGTTATTCACTTGACACGTTTCAGTTATTCTCTTCAACTACTCTATACCTCTTCTCCCTCTTTAATTTTTTTGTCTATGACATCCTAAGCCTGCGGTTCTGATTTTAGCACCAAATTCATTGTTTTGTTTTCATTTCTTTCATTTTCTCTCTCTCTCTCTCTCTCTCTCTCTCTCTCTCTCTCTCTCTCTCTCTCTCTCTCTCTCTCTCTCTCTCTCTCTTTCTCTCTAGCTCTCTCGCTCATTCTGCTCGACTTTCGTGTTTTTCCTCTTTCTTTTTTATCTATTTGCATAGGCATGTATTTAAATTTGCTCCTTGCTTGACTCAGAGATGTCAATACCGGTATGTCCTCTTTGTTGTCTGTTTTACTGAAGGTTTACTCCGAATGAACACTGCCATGTGCTTAACATGATTGCAAAAGGCATTCCAGTTTAAATCAGTTCTAATCACAGTGTCGATCGGCTACAGCTATCGAAAGGTTAGTTGGTAATCAGAAGTGAAAACAAGATTGTAATATATTGACATTCTGCTGCATTATTTTGAGTCCACCATCATTATCACCGTTACCATCATCATCATAAATATCAATTATTTATCATTAGCCTCATCTTCATCACCCTTGCTTGTTATTTCTCACATCATACTTACATCACCATCTGCATTTGTAATAGCAGTATTTTTTACATCATCATAATAATTACAATTATCACCTTGTTTATCATCCTCCTCATCATCATCATTACCATGGTCATCATGAAGATAATCCTGAACATTGTTCTCGAGATGGTCTTCATTGTTATTATCTTCATCATCAACATCGTCTTCACCATTGGCATCTTCATTGCAGTGTCACAATCATTATAAATAGCTTTTGTCGTCATCATCGGTGAGTGTTAAAATCGCTGTCTGCATCTACCTATCTATCATCTAAGATTGTATCTCATCTATATCTACCTAGCTATCATCTAAGATTGTATCTCATCTATATCTACCTAGCTATCATCTAAGATTGTATCTCATCTATATCTACCTATCTATCATCAAAGATCATCTATTCTATGAAAGGAAACTGTAAGAGAAGTTAATCTCTTGATCTTCGCCTTACCTCGTCGCTATTCCCTTGCGGCTAGCCATCTGAAAGACCTAGGTGAGGTTATTTAGGTCCTTGTCTGATCAAAGTTAATCTGTCTAGACTTCTCTTAGAACCCTTCTTGAAACTTAGGAGACATTGACTCTGCAACGAATATCAATTTACTTATCAGACACTGTACATGCCTTTGTGCGCGTTTCAAATGACACAGTTTGTAATTAGCTTTTACTGTGACCCTTGTTTGTCTTCTTGGTTGAAGCTCAGTTGGTTCCCTGGTAACAGATATCTATTAAATCAATTGCATAGTTTGAAAAGCGAAACAAAAAACAAAAAAACAAAAAACCCAAACCTCAACGTTGAATTTAAAAAAAAGTTTATTTTTTATTGCTCCTTCAAATGTGCATGAGGCAAACCTTGAGTGAACATTAGATTAATATTATATAGACGGCTTTAATACATCTATATAAGAACTTGACGATACTTCTTATCTCATGCCAAAAGCATTAATTTACATTGATCTTGATGTGCAATCACTTATTTCTCGCGCTACAAGTTAGTGTGAGAAGACACTACACAGACTGAAGGAGAAACCTACACCAGTCTGTTATTTTGGGTTAGTTGTTCTTAACTTGTTTTTCTTCCAACAAGTCTATTTGAGAGTCTCACGTGGAGTACCGTGTGTTCCAAGTTTTGCCACACATGGTTCAGTCAGTAGAACGTTGGATTTATAATAAGGTCTCTGTTTCGATCACCGCGGGAGCTTTCTCTTGGTGGTGCCGGAGCCCATCTTATCGCTCATATCCAAGCCTAGAAGGAAACACGACGTTGCTGTTCAAGACTTTTTGTCCCAGCAACACGTAACTTACAGGATTTTAAAAGGGTTAAAGTACTATTTTGTGTTTCAAATCTGAAAAAGCATGAATAAGTTTATCGGTACTTAAGAAAAAGTAGCCATTGTACTAAATTACGATAAATGTCGGGTATATAATATAACCGAAAGGGTGACCAAGTCAGAGGTAGATAAATGGACAGAGATATACAGAGAGAAATAAAGGTAGAAACAAATAGATAGGCAAAGAGGCAAAAAGAGTACCGTATCAAGCAGAAAGATGTAGATAGAGAAAGAGAGTAGGAGAGAAAAAGGAGAGATACAGTACGAAGATACAAGAGAGAGATAAGAGAGAGACAGAGATAGGAAGAGGAGGAGGAGGGCTTAAGTAAGATTCTGCGCATTTATATCTTCTTTAAGGTTCAAAGGTCTCATGAGTTAAGTACTACAGTTCGCCCCTTTCTCAATATCAAGAGGTGCCTGTAAGGATCTCTCAAAGATAAGAACCATTTTACAATACTCACTGTATGCACATGACTCCCCCTTCATTATGCTTCTCAACCCATATTCTGTTTCAAGTATCCCAGTTTTTATAAGGATCTGACCACAAATAAATATTTACAATGGTGACAGACAAGCGTCTTCTATATCGTCCTCAACTGATGACGTCATGAGGTGCCTTACTATTCAACAATCCAAAATAACACACCGTTTCGGCTGAGCCGATTAATATAATTTATCCATTGTATGCATGTCATTGAAAGCAGAAGTCCTTCACAAAAAGCTCTTGTCCGTGCCACTGACTTGCTGAGGTAACTCGAGTCCTTAGCAGTAACTGTGTTGTCTGAAGTGTCTACGTGTGTCATGAGCATGTGCGGTGACACGGTGGTTGGAGATAGTGGCTGAGATAAAGTTATGCACTTAGAAAGGCCGAAGATGTCATTGCTAAAAATAACGCCACAAGGTGCAAGCGTGTTATGTGGGTGTTACCAGGCTAATTAAATGAACACAATGATGTGTCTGAAGCGTCATAGTGTCTTGGGTGTTACCTAATAAATTAATTTATCGGAGACAGAGCGGAACGGACGTAACTCTAAGGAGTAGAGATGAAGATTTGCTGTCTTCCAAGCCCTAAGAGATTTGTATGTAGAAAAAAACATAAATGTCACAAAAATTAATATCTTCTTCTTCTTCTTCTTCTTCTTCTTCTTCTTCTTCTTCTTCTTCTTATTATTATTATTATTATTATTATTATTATTATTATTATTATTATTATTATTATTATTATTATTATTATTATTTTATTCTTATTTGTTCATCAAATGGACATACCTTTCTTTTGCTCTAGTTATGCGCTCCATTTCTCCCAAAAGAACATCTACTTTTTCGTTGGACCTCAGCTTTGGGCTAGGAGGATTGGAAATAAACAGACCCGAATTTCAGCTATTTTTGTCAAAACTTGGTTCAGGTAAAAAATTAAGACGTAATATGTTTATGAATATTTTTTTAAACTTGTTTTAGTTTTTATCCACCGATATTATATTTTAACGACTATCTCTTCACTGCCTTCGTCGTTTTGTCTCTTACTCGTAAAGATGAAAATTAATCTGCGAAGACCAAATAATAATTCGCTCTTTTATTTATTTATTTATTTTTTTTTTTTTTTTTTTTTTTTTTTGGGGGGGGGTTGTCTCTTAGGGGTGTCATTTCTGTAAAAAACAAAACAAAAACAAATGGACAACACGTACTGTATTTCTTATAAAATGAGCATAAAAAGGGGGGGTTTTGTCATATAAACCATTAATTATGTATTGTGAACTGGGCGACAAAAAGATATTGATAAGAATGGCGATGATGACAATGATAATAATAATAATAATAACAACAACAACAACAACATCAACAACAACAACAAAAACAACAACATCAACAACAACAACAAAAACAACAACAACAAAAACAACAACAACAACAATAACAACGACAACGACAACAACAACAACAACAACAACAGCAATAAAAAAAATAATAATGATCATGATGATGGGTGTCCAAACCACAGCGATATGATCAAAGGAAGTTTGTAGTAAGGAAAAGAAACATTTGTAATGAAAGGTATCAGTCCCTAAATAAAACAAAGTAGTGTGAAAACCCAAATTCTAATTGAAAAAAAATCATCATATTATTAGAATGATTATGTCCTTAAAATTGATAAACTCATGAAGCGCAAAGACGTAGATTTGAATTCTAGGTTAGGTTTTACAGAAAAGTCTTAAAGTTTCCAGACTTTTGAACATATTGTCTGGACGTTGTAATACGTTGTAATTAACCAAGCCTTTCTCCTTTTTTTTCTCCCCATGAGTGATCCTCGAGCTGTTTAGTTAAGTAATTTTCTGATGAACCTAAGTTAAACGCAATCAGGAGGATATTTTTATAAGTACACAAAAATGTAAATGTAAGATTACAGCGCACCCAAACACACGCACAAGAGAAATGGATGGCGTGTGAGTTTCAGATTAGAGATAAGTCTCAGGGTTATCAATCTTCGCGGCGCCAGGTCTCTGTCTGAAACTCATGCATGATATCCGTATTGTCTCTGCATGCGGATCGGGTGGGAAGACAAATGAACACACCTGTGGCAAATATCACTTTTTATTTTTTGCTCAAGCTTATCTTAATTCCTGACAAATGAATAAGGTACAGTTTGACGTGACATTATCACGCGCTTAAAGTCGTGATACAGAACTCGATGACCATTGGTTGTAATGGTTATTGTTACATCTCGGTTTTAATAATATGCATTGTTATACTTACAGCAACAACAGCAACAGTAATAATGATAATAAAAATAATAATAATAATAATAATAATAATAATAATAATAATAATAATAATAATAATAATAATAATAATAATAATAATAAGAACAAGAAGAAGAAGAAGAAGAAGAAGAAGAAGAAGAAGAAGAAGAAGAAGAAGAAGAAGAAGAAGAAGAAGAAGAAGAAGAAGAAGAAGAAGAAGAAGAAGAAGAAGAAGAACAAGAACAAGAACAAGAACAAGAACAAGAAAAAGAACAAGAAGAACAAGAACAAGAAGAACAAGAAGAAGAAGAAGAAGAAGAAGAAGAAGAAGAAGAAGAAGAAGAAGAAGAAGAAGAAGAAGAAGAAGAAGAAGAAGAAGAAGAAGAAGAAGTATGAATGAATGAATGAATTGTGTAAAAAAATAAATAAAAGAAATCTCGTGTTCTAACGCAGTCATAATAAGCCTCGAGAGACTCGCTCTCTGAAAACACGCCACATTTTTAATGTATCAAAGAGCGATTTTTTAATTATGTCTCAGATGGTGTTTTTCTGTTTAATCATACAGGCGTTTGATGGCCATTGAGTAAGCAGAAAGTTGAGATGGAGCTGCACATAGATGTCCGATTAAGATATTACCTTTGGAAAATGAAGCAAATTACATAAAAGGACAGAGAAACTAAGTAGTAGGCACACACACACAGAGAGAGACAGAGACAGACAGACAGACAGACAGAAAGAAAGAGCAGATGCTCAAAGTTGAAGTAACAGTGGTAATTTTGAATTTTTTTTTTTAAATGGGTAAATGAGTAAACTAGTTTTTATCACTTGACAAGTTAAATCTAGATATTAAAAAAAAAGAAAAAAAAGAAACAGAACAAAAATTCAGAAAGGAAAATGGCAAGTTATGGAGAAATGTAACTCTCATGAGGCCGGTATTTCTGGCGGGGGGGGGGAGTGTTGTTTGTTTATTTTTTGTTGTTGTTGTTTTTTGTTTCGTTTTGTTTTGCTTTGTTGCTGTTTTTTTTTTTTTTAATAAAATTTATTTAAATAGTGAAATTAGCATGAGAAATTCGTCTATGATCGTGTTTATGAAAAAACTAGAAAGACAATCAGAGAGTGAGAGAAAGCGAAGGACAAAAGTAAGGGGGAGAGAGAGGAAGCTAGGCACTAAACTTGACTAAAAGAAAGACAAAGATGGATGAAAAAAGAGGGTAGAGGGAAGACAGCAGAAGGGAAGAAGAGATTTATACGGAAAGAAAGAGTAATATATCCCCATCTATCTATCAATCTATCTGTCCCTCTTTCTAATTCTCTTTCTCTTTTCCGTTTGTTCTATAAATGTAGATCCGTCTATCAATTAAAATATAGCAATTTTCTTCAAAAACACCTTGCAGCCTATTGCCTCCCTCTTCTAATTGCTCATCTTTCTTCAAGTTCTGCTATAAGCTTGTATAGAGGTATTAGGCATTCAATATTGAATGATACACACAATCAGAAAAAAAATAAATAAAAAAAACTGCCTTAAGCTATAGCTAAAACTTTTGCTCCCTCAGGTCATAATTTGAAAGAATAAAACTCTTCTGAGTTGCCGAAGAATTATAGATCTAAGACTTAAGGAAAAGCAAAGCACACACTTAGAGAGAGAGATTGATAGGAAAGAAAGAGAAAGGTGGAGTGAGATTTATGAGAGCAAAAATCAGAGAGAGGGAGAGGAGGGAGAGATAGATAGAAAGATAGATCGATGAAAAGAGGGGTGAAGATCAACTGCATTATTAATGTGAAAGATTAAAAGTGGGAAGGTAAAGATAAAAAGAGTGAGAGAGATAAAATGGAGGGAAAAGGACTAAATCTTATGAATGCCAGACATGGCAATAATTTTTCCTAAATGATTTCCTATGTAAAAAATCTCTCTCTCTCTTTCTCTCTCTCTCTCTCTCTCTCTCTCTCTCTCTCTCTCTCTCTCTCTCTCTCTCTCTCTCTCTCTCTCTCTCTCTCTCTCTCTCTCTCTCTCTCTCTCTCTCTCTCTCTCTATCTTCCTCTTTCTCTTTTTTTCTTTTATTTCCTACACCTTTTTATCTCTCTTTCTTTATCATTTGCGATTTGCGTCTCTGTTATGTGTGCTAGAAGTTTTCTGAAACACTTTCTAGACCCAAGGATCTTATCTTAAAATAATGTCAGCAATAACTTGAATTACAAAAATCATAAACGTGTTTAATGGAATGCTTCAATAAAATAATACAATTTTTACTGTCGTTCTTGGGAAATGCCTTCCTCGTGCTCAGCTTTATCATAATTAATTTTTACGCAACCATGGATTTAATCATCTGAAAATGTTGCAGTTAAACGCAAATTTAAAAATTTTTGTTTAGTTATTTTGATAAGACCGAGTCAAATCCTGCACTGAAGACATTTTGAGATTAGGGAGATATTCCAGATGGTTGTTTTTGTAATACAGCTTTAGATTTCACTGATATTTTTTAAATATTTTTTAACAAGTGAGGTGACATAATATTGATTTGCACTAAAGTTTAACTCGGAATTCAATTAGTTCGCACTGATTCTTCTTCTCTTTAACATTTTTATTTCTCCAGATATTCAATTTGCTAAAAGATAAGAAAAATAAACTTCTTGTTTATCTCATCCCTCGTTTCTGCACTATAACGGAATAAATATTTAAAAATAATGTTCTATTTAAATGACAGGAATTGAATCCGATCTGATTTTTTTTCAAGTATTTGACTTTATAACATTATTACACTTATATTAATCATTATTGTTTTTATTACCATAAGTTAGTAGTAGTAGTGGTAGTAGTAGTAGTGGTAGTAGTAGTAGTAGTAGTAGTAGTAGTAGTAGTAGCAGCAGCAGCAGCAGCAGCAGTAGTAGTAGTAGTAGTAGTAGTAGTAGTAGTAGTAGTAGTAGTAGTAGTAGTAGTAGTAGTAGTAGTAGTAGTAGTAGTAGTAGTAGCAGTAGCAGTAGTAGTAGTATTGATAGTAGTAGTATAATTCAAATTTTTCTTTTTCTTCTTCTTGTTGTTCTTCATCATCTAGTTCTTGTTCTTGTTCTTGTTCTCCTTGTTCTTCTTCTAGTTGTTCTTTTTGTTCTTGTTCTAGTTCTTGTTCTTCTTGTTCTTGTTCTTGTTCTTGTTCTTGTTCTTCTTCTTCTTCTTCTTCTTCTTCTTCTTCTTCTTCTTCTTCTTCTTCTTCTTCTTCTTCTTCTTCTTCTTCTTCTTCTTCATACTTTTGATGTTGTGGTTGTTGTTGTTGTTGTTGTTGTTGTTGTTGTTGTTGTTGTTGTTGTTGTTGTTGTTGTTGTTGTTGTTGTTGTTGTTGTTGTTGTTGTTCTTCTTCTTCTTCTTGTTCTTCTTCTTCTTCTTCTTCTTCTTCTTCTTCTTCTTCTTCTTGTTCTTGTTCTTGTTCTTCTTCTTCTTCTTCTTCTTCTTCTTCTTCTTCTTCTTCTTCTTCTTCTTCTTCTTCTTCTTCTTCTTCTTCTTCTTCTTCTTCTTCTTCTTCTTCTTACATTTATTTGCGTGAGACAAAAATGTTGTCCAGTCAAACACGAGTCCTTGATTTCATGATTTTGTACTGCTGAATGAAAGGCCCTTACTGATTCATCGATTAAATAATTCACTGATTCACTGATGAATTCTTATTACATTATCCAAAGTTACCATAAAAGATGGCCAGGTCCGTTTGGGCCAAAAGTCCCAAATGTCTGCGGCCTGTTATTCAGTGTTTTATAAAAATGTATCCTTTATTATCAATGAAATACTCACCTCGTTACAGAGAGCATTCATTATTGGCAATATGCCGGCAAATTTGATTGAAAAAAAAAACCCAGTGCCTTTTAAGATGTTCGTCTTCAGTAATTATTCTATTCAGTGGGTTCATTGTGAATAGAAAATAAAAAACCATAAGTCGAACAGCAATTCAATTCAGAGTTTACAACTCCCTTTCTCTATGTCTTGTTAATCCAATGGGGAGAAAGTGCGAGGTTGGTTAGCTACAATCTATGTAGAAAGAGATTGAAGACTAGCACCTCTGATCCGCCGCTCACGTTATGCAGTGTATCTGGTTTACAGCACTTCCCGCAGAACAGGACTGAGACTGTCTAAAGTCGTTGATGTTTCGTATTATACGTGATTATTGCTGTTAAGAGAGCTTCCACAGTATAAGACCCAGTAACAAAGCGTGTCTCTGTTCCTTTTTTGGTTTTTCGCAGTTTTGGTGTGACAGTTGGGGTTTACTCAACGAGGCAGATAAATGAAATCTTTCAAATGAATCCTAACAGTCTAATTTTCCAAAAAAGTTTATTGACAAAAGCCACGACCTCAACTTTTTTTTTCGTTAATTTTTCCTATTTATGATGAAAAGTACGGTCAATAATTGTAATTTAATTCTTAGATCTGGTGTAAAACATTGAGAATAACAGATTGCGAACCTAAACCTAAGTACTGAACTAGCTAGGGTTGTTTAAAATAATAATTATTATCGATGGTGTTAACATGAGTCTTATTAGCATAGCTAGAGCCAATGTTATGCCATATCGCTTAACCGCCACCATATTTCTAGGCTCCAGTAAATCATCAGTAGTTCAGTACATGTGCATTGCATGAGGGCTCTGAGCAGATAAAGCTCCGCTAAAATTATGCTGGAGAAGATAAATGAAAAGATATCTTCGTTTTCTCACAAACTCATCAAACGAATTGCGTGATAAATAAATGATTCAAAGTTAATTAAGCACCTTTCGGTGTGAAAATTCCATTCCTTGTTCTATCCGTTTGCCCGCCGTATCTTTTTGAATCTATCTTTTCCATACCCTAAGCTAGACTAGTTTATTGTGAAGAAAGCCGTTTTCAGCTCCCTACTCTTCGCTGTCATTCCTTTAGCTGCTTGATAGAAAAAAGTAGGACCCTCTTATCACAAGAGAAGCTTTTTCTCTTTGCGAATAGAGGTAACATTATGTTCAGCACAAACTCTTTCCTGTCATGGCTTTTTTTTTCTCCCGCTTTTTTCGCTGCATGGAAATTTTTTTTTTTTAAATCTCTGTATAAGAATTTCGGGAAACTTAGGGGACGTTCATAATCGGTGTGAGAATCGCCGTGAAAATTAGGGTCTTATAACTAAGACAGAATATAGCCTTCAGGCTAAGAAAAATGACTGCTGGTCATAATAAGCATTATTTCATTCTATGATGTAACTATAGAAGATTTTCGTTGTATATCATTCACAGAACAAAATAAACAAATTCATTCACTTATTTCCTTGTCAGAGTCTTTATGAAACTTATGAAAAGTTAATTAAAAGAAAAATAAAATCCACATTTGGCTATGAAAATGGCTGCTGCCCCGAGGGGCTCTTCATTTTAATCTGTATTAATAGTTAATATTTTTCAACTATCATTTAAAAAAAAAAATAAAAAAATAACAACCAAAACCTTCAATCTGGTATGAGTTACATATTGCTTCAAAACGGCAGGAACATTCACATCATATCCTAATTGTAGCCCACTTTTACACTCTGATCCTAAATGCTTGACATAATTATTTTATAAGCCTATGAACAGATGCGCAGTGGTAATGTTTCCAAGGAAACCAGTTACAGTTCTCGTTTTTGCACTTTTGTTCATTTGTTTTTGTTTTCCGTTTCTTTCTCTCTTTCTTTTTTCCTCGAAAGATCATACCATGTAACCGCAGGAGGTGTGGCATCTTTCTTGACGTGACATGACCTGACACTTCGACTGTCAGAGTGGTTTAACTCCCTTTGGGTTTAATATAGCTACTATTATCTATGTAAGTTACCATTTACTTGAGATTTTGGAGGAGAAAAACTACAACTGATGATCCATTGGTGAAACTTAATTCTTAATGGTGAACTCAAACTTTCTTTCGCAAACATCTTGTTCATACGCAGTTTGGCTCTAATTAACTTTTTTAGACATAGAGCAGTGTTCTTCATCAGAAGAAAATTGCGACTTCCACTCAGCTCAATAATGACGATTCAGGGGACTCTCCCTCAACTGTCCTCCCTCTTCTCTCCCTGTTGACCTCCAGGGAAAACCTGTCCAGCGTCAGTGGTCATTATTCACAATCAGAAAAGGTCAAGCCAGTTCTTGCGGTGTTGTGCAGTGTCAGGGAAGGTGAAAGGTATTCACTCTCTCTTCCTCCCCTCCCCCTACACACACACACATTCCCGCCCGGTTTTTGTTTTTTTTTCATTATACACTATTGTGCGTGCTCGTCGCAAAGAATGGGGTAGAGGCTAAGGGATGAGGGTTGAAGAAGAAAAAAATAAAAACAAACGGGGGCCTTGAGGCTTGCGCATCCGCTCGTACATAGGCGTACAATGAACATGTGGTATGGTGAATGTAGGCAGGTAAAGGAAGTGAAGGGAGAGAGAGGCAGAGTGACAGAAGCAGAGATAAACAGGTCCTGTATCCAGAAATCCTATAACCGCACGTGAGAGAGAGAGAGAGAGAGAGAGAGAGAGAGAGAGAGAGAGAGAGAGAGAGAGAGATATTAAAAACACACTCACGCACACTTACACACACAAGGGAACTTGAACATAGACAGACTTTATAAAACCAATCTTCTAGTAGTTTTATTATTATTATTATTATTATTATTATTATTATTATTATTATTATTATTATTATTATTATTATTATTATTATTATTATTATTATTATTATTATTATTATTATTATTATTATTATTATTATTATTATTATTATTATTATTATTATTATTATTATTATTATTATTATTATTATTATTATTATTATTATTATTATTATTATTATTATTATTATTATTATTATTATTATTTAACGTCCCAGAAATCCCAATTAGTCTTATTCAGAACTTAAGAACAAATACAAGGCAATCCGGAATGACTTGACTTGACTTAGGGCCTTCCGCGTCTCAGTCGTCCGACGGGGGCGCTTCGGCAGCTTTTCGGATTCTCGTCGACAGTTCTCTCCATTGCTGTCTGTTCTGGGCGATGCATCTTAGGTGTTCGAGGTCTTCCCTAGTTGTGAGTCCGGAATGATCAATGGTTAAATTCAACACCGGTGTCATCTCGTCCCCCAACTACAGGCATGACCTCTTTAGCCTATCTACCGGTCGTTTCTCCTACAAAACTTCAATGGACTTAGAGGATGAACAAAGATAAAAAAAAATATCTCTACTGCTGTTTACCAACCAGTGACTCGACTGTCCAGTCAAGGACGTGTCTTGAATTCGGCCGATTTACTGGGGCCACCCTTCCCAACCCGCTGACCTGTATTAAAAATTTTAAAGTAAAAAAAAAATTAAAGCAAAGAAGGGCAATGCGCATTTTAAAAAAGCACAGGTAAAAGACAACTCAGACCACCCCCCCCCCCCTCCCGCTTTCTTTTTTTACACACAAACACCCTCCCCCATCCTATGGCTCCAGTGTCCCCTTCCTCCCATACCTCAGGCCTCGTGTGTTCCTACAGGATTGGTGTGGTCATCAGTGGGACATTTTTGTGGTTAGAGTTTGTGGTCAACTGATCGTACGCGCTGGTATCTGTCATGATGCTGTAGTACAGAGGGCTTAGCTAGTGATGAGAGTCCAAGCGCGCAAATCGGGCAATAAATGTCCTTTTTTATTTTTTTTTTAACTCAGACAGCGCAAATATTTTGCTTTTCCTTTTTTTTCTTTTTCAAAATGAATGATAAATCCAAAAGACTCCCCTTGACCCCCGCATGAAAAAATCATCGGTGCGTGACAAATTTCAAAATATGTTTATTTTATCTAAATCTCACTCTCTCTCTCTCTCTCTCTCTCTCTCTCTCTCTCTCTCTCTCTCTCTCTCTCTCTCTCTCTCTCTCTCTCTCTCTCTCTCTCTCTCTCTCTCTCTCTGTCTCTGTCTCTCTCTCTCTCTCTCTCTCTCTCTCTCTCTCTTTCTCTCTCTCTCTCTGTCTCTCTCTCTCTGTCTCTGTCTCTGTCTCTCTGTCTCTCTTTGTCTGTCTCTCTCTGTCTCTGTCTCTCTGTCTGTCTGTCTCTCTGTCTGTCTGTCTCTCTCTCTCTCTCTCTCTCTCTCTCTCTCTCTCTCTCTCTCTCTCTCTCTCTCTCTCTCTCTCTCTTTCTCTGTTTCTCTCTTCCTCTCAAGGCTCTTTTTCCCTCTCTCTATATCTACCAATACCAATCTGCGCACTTTTTCTATATTTTTCAGCCAATCCCAAACCTGATTTGTCAGTCCATTAACGATATCCTGCACTTTTATACACCCCACTTATTTTTGCAACAGTGTTTCATCGATACAGTCTGAATTCGAGTCGTAATATTATTATTTTTTTTGGCAAGAATTGCATCAAGTATATAAATTCTATGAGTGTGAGCTTGACATTTTAAACAAAGACATGATCAGCTCTTCCTTATACAAAAAAAAACGACCCCCCTCCCCCCCCCCCCCCCCCCCAAAAAAAAAAAAAAAAAAAAAAGAAAAGAACAACAGAGGAAAATAAAGACAGAAACGAAATAATTAAAGAAAGACAGTCAATACTTTTACGAAGAGCAGAGGGAGAGACAAGCAAGATGTGTGGTATCACTTTCCAAAAAAGGTTTATACGCCTTTCATTTTGAATTTACTATTGTATCAGTATTGACACAAAAAAATGCAATGCAACTGATTTATGACTCGGGCAACGAGGGAAATCATGTGACATGCCAATATGACTTATAAATAGGACGTGGAAAACAAAAGTTTAGGGAAATTTGTTTGTGACTACTGGCGTTATTTCCGTAACTTCTATAAGAAAGTGTCACAATAGTAAAACTATTATTGTATTACGAAACGTTCAAGAGCCACTAAAACCTGGTGAGAGGTGAAGTGTTCAAAATGGCGTAGTTTGTACCAAGAATACCGGACTTTGTTATCTCCTGGTAGAGAAAAGCATAAACACCACACGTGGGGGACGACTTTTCAGTGATAAAATCTAAAAGGACGCATTTATGATTTTTTTAAGTAGTATGAATACAAAAGTTTAATGGGGGGACAAGCAAACAACTTTTTTGACTACGTCTTAAGAAAGGAAACAATAAAACTAATAATTTAACACTCAGACGGCTCATCTTTCATGTGACTTCCTTAGAAATTTCGAGAAGAAATTCACGTTCACAGGTTATACACAGTGATCATTTACTCGATCTAAATCTAGACCAGGAGGCAAAACTACGAGTCTCACCTGTTGATGATTTTCATCCTTATCTTATCTTACATCTTGATGTTTTCAATGACTATTGTGCAGGTCTGAGAGAATCCCCTTCCAGATAAAATTATACCCCATGACTTTCCCTATTGTACCCGGGGTGTGTGTGTAGTTAGGGATTAAAAGGAGATAGAGTGTGTGCGTGTGTGTGTGTAGTTAGGGATTAAAAGGGGATAGAGTGTGTGTGTGTAGTTAGGGATTAAAAAGAGATAGAGTGTGTGTGTGTAGTTAGGGATTAAAAGGAGATAGAGTGTGTATGTGTGTATGTGTGAAGTTAGGGATTAAAAGGAGATAGTGTGTGTGTGTGTGTAGTTAGGGATTAAAAGGAGATAGAGTGTGTGTGTGTAGTTAGGGATTAAAAGGAGATAGTGTGTGTGTCTGTAGTTAGGGATTAAAAGGAGATAGAGTGTGTGTGTGTAGTTAGGGATTAAAAGGAGATAGAGTGTGTGTGTGTGTAGTTAGGGATTAAAAGGAGATAGAGTGTGTGTGTGTAGTTAGGGATTAAAAGGAGATAGAGTGTGTGTGTGTATGTGTGTGTTTTGGAGGTGGGAGTGTAATATCCAACTCGGGAACTGTACACCCCGATGTCTTAAATGAAATTTTTATACAACTAACATAAACAAAGACTATTTTATGAGGAAGCGACTCGTGATAAAGCTAACTGGGGCAAAATTAAAAACTATACGAAGTTAATTTCTTGTGGTTAACATAATTATGAGAATTAGTATCTATATTATTCGCATATGTTTTTTTTTAATTTATTGTTCCATTTTTTGGGGAATATCAGGAGGGAAAAAAAGGAGGGGGTGGTGGAGGAGAGGGGAGGGGAGTGGGGTTATAATAATCTATAATAGCAACAAAGAGGCTCTCATTTCACAACAGCGACAATAGCGATCTGATAACATGAGTGGCTGTTAATACGCTTCGGACTCATTGGCGCATGCAGTAAGTCGTTGACCTTTCACCTCTCTCTTTCCCCATTGCTTTGTACGGTTCGAAACCGGATACTTGGACTAATTTTGGGATTGTTTTGTTTTTCTCTTCATTGAAGCGATCCAGTAGGTGGTAGTGACCCATTTTCATTTAAGGATATAAAAGAAACTTAAGTATTTCCTGAAACAAAACAACACCAACAAAAAATAAAAATAAAAAAATATAAAATAAATAGTAAAAAAAAAAAAAAAAAAACATAGGGCAAACCTTTCATTGGTTAGAATCTTGACTATAGACTTTGCATGCTCAAAACGTACTTACAGACTTTCTTTTTCCAACATGCATAGTTTAAAATAATAAGTTGATTAAAAAACCCATCATTGTTGAAGTTGGTGACATGTGCAGCCGTAGGATAAAGCTCTTACTCATGAGAGGCCAAAAAATAATAATAATAAAATTAAACAAAACAAGTTAAAACGTTTATTGTAACATCTATTCTTACCACCGTACAACTTAAAAAAAAAAAAAAAAAAAACAACAACAACAACAACAACTACTAATTGGCCTACCCAGTACTTGAGACAAACTTAAGTGAAACGAAAATGAAGAAACACTCCTAAATAATTCATCAAACGGGCACGCACTCGTGCGTCGCAAAATAATAGTGCGGCAGTGTCTAACAGTCGTAAACATGAGCTTTAAATCTAGGTTTAGTAGATGTTTAATGAATATTTTTTCTTTATCACTTTCACACATAAATCAACACATTTTTGGGACATTAGAACTAAATATTTTATATTTTTTTTCCCAGTTCTGTGACTGCACCTGCAGCTGCCACTGGCTGGCAGACTCTGATGAATCAGTCTGACAAGAATTTTTTAGACAAAAAAAAAAAATAATAAAGGAAAGACGGCATACAGGGAGAAAAAACGAAAAAAAAAAAAAGTGTTTCTTCCTTTTTTTTTTTTTTTTTGTTGGTCTTGATCAGGTTACAGCATGTTTTATTTTCTCGTTTTCTCTTTCATACTTTTCATCTCCCCTCCCCCTCACACACACACACACAAACAATTATTCTGCGCTGCGACTAAAAATTATCCTATATAGAATGAAAAAAAATGTGTGTAATGGAAAATACCCTTGCATTGTTTATCTATTTTATTTACCATAAAGAAGAATCTCCTTGTGATTATAATTACACAATTATAATTTTGTATCCAAAACACCCTTTCTTATAAACACAATGCCGGTTTTCTTTCTCTTAGTCTTAATATATCCTGAGTAGCCCACAGTCTGATAAGACCATCCTTAGCTTTGAAACATGACGCTCTAAAAGTCACTCCGATGACCACCTCAATAGGAACTGTTTATGTATGAGGTGCGAAGCTCACATAACGCGCAAAAGATTTGAACTCTACAAGATTTTATGACTATTCGTCGTTAGAGGTCTTCGAAAGTTCTAACGCAGAGTAAGGAGGAAGACACACAGAAGCGTTTCAATCAATCTCATATCAGCACAGCTCGATGCGGTGAACATTTTCTACTAATTGGTTTACTCACTTTTAAAACTATTCTGCCCTTCCCATCTTTAGTCTGGGACACCTCACCCTTTTCCCCTCCCTCCCAAAGACACAATCCTACTTGTATTATAATCAGACCCGCACTTTCTCGTGCAAAACCCTTCCCTAGTTTTAATGTTGCACTTTTACAGCCTCCGTCAGCGTAACACCTGTTCAATAACACTACTATTTCTCTGTTTTTGTCTCTCACTGTCTGTCTGTCTGTCTGTATGTATGTCTGTCTGTCTATCTGTCTCTGTCTGTCTGTCTGTCTGTCTGTCTGTTTCTCTCTCTCTCTCTCTCTCTCTCTCTCTCTCTCTCTCTCTCTCTCTCTCTCTCTCTCTCTCTCTCTCTCTCTCTCTCTCTCTCTCTCTCTCTCTCGCTCTCTCTCTCCAACTCTTTTTTATCTGTTTATATATCTATCTATCTCACAATTTATCTGTCTATCTATCTAACTACCAATCTATATTTTTCTTCCACCACTTTCAATTCTTTTCTTTTTATTGAATTTGCATTTTATTACTCCTCTTGGTCTCTCTCATATAATTATCTTTTTTATGAACGCATGCTTAAGTAAACAAACGTCCTTTTTGTTGTAATTTCATTTTCTTATTCTCTTCATTTCATACACATCTTTCTGATCACTATTTCTACGCATTTGTGGGTTTTTTTCCGTTTTAGCGATGAGTAATATAAGTGATAAAGAGCCTCACCATGTTTTTTTTTTAATATGTTTCATCAGAACTGTGTACAGCTGTTGTCAGAGCCTGCTTTCACAAACCAGCATTTTAAATTAATATTATTCTAATCTCCTTTTTCTCCTTTTCTTTTTTTTTTTTTTGATTGATGACTTTAAAAAAGTATGAATACTATAAGTTAATCTTGCACCTTTCTTGCATATCAAACAAGGCTCCGTCAAGCGGGGTGAAGTTCAAACTATACTATACCACAGATATAATCACTTGTAATGTGAGATTCGCACCCTAGACAAATGACCCTCCAAGATTTTAGGCTGTTTGGGTTATTGAGTTGAGGGCGTAATGCACGTGCATCGAAGCCAAGTAAGTTAATTGTGACAATTAGAGCACAGTCTGATGTTGTTAATTTTTTTTCTAATTTATCTTCGTCCTCGTGTTACAACTTTTTTAATGTCATCTCTTCTAGATTGGTTAAGTTTTTAAGCGTGATGGCTTCTGGGGATGTCTCTGAAACTCAATCTCATCCCATCATTGCTGAACAGATTGCATGGCTGTATGTACAGCACCTGGGCTGATGCAGCAGTTACTGCTGCCTCGATGGAACGAGAGATAAGTGCCCGCAGGGGGAAAAGACTGCTGTACCGGGTTCTGAGGGAAACTTCCAGAACTTAAAACAAAGAACGGAACATGGGGGTAGAGTGTCCGTTCTAACATGTGCTGGGATCGGTTCATGTGAGTTCGATGCCAAGATGTTAGTGGGTAAATTTGAGGCCCCTAAGTTAAAAATCTACCCATACCCTTCTCCTAATCAATTCTTGAATGCAGGTAAAGACTCTGAGATTACTTTGTATGAAGATGCTTTAACAAACAAATAACAATATATTAAAGCGAGTATCGGAAATATTAATCATGTGATGACCACAAAGTGTTCTAATTGTATCCAACAGACATATAACTATATGTCCATTTCTCGGGCCGAGGCGGAAAAAAAATTTTTTTTTTTAATCGTTAGGTTCTTGAATCCTAATGGTAAGACAAGTTTCTACATAACTTAGAAACCACTGTAGCGGATTTTTATCAAGTCTTTTGCCTCTGAGTACCTGGTTCTTTGTTTCATTAAGAATGTTGGACTATTTCTTGCCTGCAGAGAAACAGGGCGAGAATCAATGGTAATCAATTCCTTTAGAGCTTGGGTTGCAAGCTCCTATAGTATTATACTGTAGCATCCGCTACCCCTGGTATCCTAACCTTGAGGGTGGCTGGGTGTAGCATCCTTCCATACCCAGGTGATACACAGATTGAGTCAGCCATCATAGTCGCCTCACTTGTGGTTTTCAGGGTGCAGCATAACTAAGCCATAACGGCCTCTTCATAAATATCTCAAGTGAAATACTGGGGTTTTTTTTACTCTACTGTAGTATCGGATCAATAGCAAGGGTAATTGCAATGTACATTATGCGACTTTCCTTCAAATTTTTCAATTTTGGGCTTGGTCTTTTTTTTTTGATGTGTTGGGCGTAATACTTTCCAGTCCATAAATCTCTTCCTTTTTTAAAATGTTCCTTGTTTGCATCAATTCTCCTCTACTTGTCTATCCATCTATCTATCTATCTATCCCTCCATAATATCTATATTTCTATTATTCTTCAGCTATACGAAAAGATCTCTCTTTAGGGTAGTATTCCAAAAAAAGCGGCGTATTCTACAAAGCTATACCAAAAAGGCTAAACACTAAGATCTAAATGTCAAAAACTGAGGACGGTTTTGAGTCAGAGCCAGCCCATAAAGCCGGCAAGAAACTTTCACTTCTGACTCGAAGATGTGCACTGTAGAGTAACCTACTGACTTTCACGCACATAATATGAGAGTCAAGGAGCCCATCTGCTCTTTCCTTAAGAATGCCCGATTGGTTAGCAAAAGCAAATAAAAACATTTGGTTAGCAGTGTCGGAAAAATCAGCCTATTTCGGTTTCATAAACCTTTACATAATACATTATAATGAACTTGCAATAGTTTTCTTCAGCTACAAGCATGCATTAAATTGTATATAGCACATGTAGTGTTGCCTCTCCTCTTGCAAATTTACCGCACGAACTATCGGTGTCGTTTTTCTTTTCTTTTCTTTTCTTTCTCCTTTCCACATCCGCATTTACTGTTTCAGACAATTTTTTTTCTTTTTTCTTAAAGATACAATCACCTGTGTTTCGTCTTTCATCAAAGTGAAATAGTTAGAACCACTCTCCGATGACTAAGAACAAATATTACATTTGTCTTTTCTTTCCTCGTCTTTTGAAGAATTTTGAATATAGAATTAGATGCTTGCAGGAGAGATGAAAAAAAAGAAAGATAATTTATTAACTTTTGGGCAACTTTATTCGTCGATGGCAATACAGTGGCAATATGACTTCAAACAAAACCAAAAAGCAAAAAAAGAAATTGCTTATTAATTTTGCAGATATTGAAAAAACTGTTTCGTAAAATTCAAAATTTTTAATAATTTTTCAATCGGTACGGTCACTGAGATACATGCTATTTCTATTGGCTAATTCATTCCATTGATTAGTTTATCCATCTTAAAGGCAACACTATTTTGACGACATTAACACATAAGTACTCTATGTATATCTCTCCATTCCCTGTGCTCTCTTCATATCTTCGTTGATTCATTATTTAAATTCTCATCACACCGTTATCATCCCAGATTTTTCAAAGCAACCCTCTGCCCTTGCTGGTTCCATTCTTCCTTTTTCTCTCCTCAGCGCTGGTTAAATGAAATCCACATGACTTAAGAGAAGGTCTAGTCTGAGACCTCGAATTTCTGCCAATCACTCTTCATAAAAATATGGTGGTTTGATATACTTCAGTCATTTTAGATATAAACCGGATATATAGCCTATAACCACGAGACCTAAATGTAAGACCTCTGCGTTTAATTTCCCTGTTGAATAGATTGAAGAAAGCAAGTCATCTGCTGCAATTTTTTTTTTTACTTATTACTCTTTTCCTGCCAACAAGTCTGTGTCCTGCATTGGAGCTGCTATATATGTATATGTGTGTGTGTGTGTATACATAATTGTATTTGTAAGAAAGAATGTTTCTCCAACTCAAAGATCAAAATCTGACCGAGGCCGTTGGATTAAATAAGAGTTTTCTAGGGACCCTTTCGCTTACAGAGCATTGCAATTTGGGCTGATAAAATATATAACTGGTGTTAGCTTATATCTTTATTAGAGTAATAATGTTTTTAAGTCTGAACCCGTGATAAAGTTCTGGTTCATATTAACCAAAGTATGGTTTAAGCTGTTATTATCCACTGGTAAAAGAAGAAGAAGAAGAAGAAGAAGAAGAAGAAGAAGAAGAAGAAGAAGAAGAAGAAGAAGAAGAAGAAGAAGAAGAAGAAGAAGAAGAAGAAGAAGAAGAAGAAGAAGAAGAAGAAGAAGAAGAAGAAAAACGGAGAAAGAAGAACTTGGAATGGGGCCAAAAGAAGAAGGAAAGAAGTGAAGTGACCAGGAGGCAGTAATAGAGACCCAGATAGGTTCTTAGATAGATCGATAGATAGATAGAGAGAGAGAGAGAGAGAGAGAGAGAGAGACAAATAGAGAAACAAATAGAAAGACAGAGGCAGACGATAGAGAGAGAAACAGAGATATAGAGAAATATATAGAGAGAGAAAAGGAAAAGAGAGAGAGAGAAAGAGAGAGAGAAAGAGAGAGAAAGAGAGAGAGAGAGAGAGAGAGAGAGAGAGAGAGAGAGAGAGAGAGAGAGAGAGAGAGAGAGAGAGAGAGAGAGAGAGAGAGAGAGAGAGAGAGAGAGAGAGAGCGAATTCGATCGGAAACGGAAGTTTTCCGTCAACCTACACATAGAACTTTTTTAGAATAGATCCGACCCCGCCACCCGTGTGGGGCCCATCCAGAGATCGAATCCTTGACCTTATTCTCAGTCTAACTGTCTACCGAATGAGACCCACTCTGATACAACGCTCCCAGGGTGCCGTCAATGAGTAATGACCTAGCTCTACACTTACAGGGCCGCGCCATTCATGAGGAGGATCAGAGTGGTAACTAGGATCGATTTTGCAGATGCCAGACCCAGTCCAATACGGCACCGTAACACACATGCGTAGGAAGTATAGGCCTAGTTACAGCTCGTCGCTAAAAATAACCTCGTTGAGTAACTGATTGATTGCCTGGCGGTATAATTACATCCGCCTATCACAGCGGGCTTTCCTCACAGGGGGAAATCCCTCTTGCATGACGAGTGAGCGTAGCTTTGCGTGGGAAGACGAAACAGGAAAGTGGGGCAGACAGAACTAGAAAGCGGCAACTTTATCCGGATGAAACTGAAAGATGAATGTGATGAATAGTAACGAAAAGAAAGGAAAAAAAACAACCTCGGTGTAGTTCTTAACATAAATCTTACTCACTCTCTACACCCACACTCCTAGAATAAAGTATTGTCAGATCGTGCCTGTCGACTTTAATCAAATGTAAGGATATAATAATAATTCATATTGATAACCATGTTGCATAAGAAGAACATCCTTCGTGTAAGAAGTGATGAATGATATAAGGGGGTCTTAAATATATTTGCAATGTGATTCATAGTGGCAATGTACTGACATTTTTTATTCTAAGTAAAAGACATGTCGTGCAGATGTTGAATTAAGTGTCGCTCATTTCATCGGTTGATGGGAGACATATTTAGCTTAGATCCGACAGCATTATACATTCTAATGATTCTTTTTTTTTTTTTCCGTGTTTCACACGCACAAAAAAAGGCCGTTCCCCATAATGCATACAGGAGTTTTGTTTCACATACAGAAATATTTACTACGTCAGTTCTATAAGGATGAAAACGAACGGCAAGTCACTGACTCTCTGTTTTCTGCGCAAAATTTTACTTCCTTTTACAGATTTATCTCTAAATGAGATTTAATCTGTGTTGAAATTGTACAGAAAAAAAAAAAAAATGAGGAAGCTGTTTACAAGAGGATGATGGTTTTATTTCCGCCTCGGTTTATGTCGTAAACAAACAAAAAAAAAATAGAAAAATAAGAAAGTCTTAAATGAGCGAGAGAGAGAGAGAGAGAGAGAGAGAGAGAGAGAGAGAGAGAGAGAGAGAGAGAGAGAGAGAGAGAGAGAGATACATGCAGACAGACAGATAGACAGACAGGCAGACGGTTAGATAGAAAGACAGAAAGACAGACAAACAGCAGTCGGAGTCAGAGACAGAGAAAGAGATTGAAGAAAGAACGACAAAGAGAGAGTGTTCATGAGAGAGAGGGTGAGAGAGAGAGAGAGAGAGAGAGAGAGGCAGATAGACAGACAGGCAGTCAGACAGAGACAGAGATAGAGGGAGAAGGAAAGAGAGACAGAGACAGCGGAAAACAAGGGGACCTCTTCTTCTCTCTCTCTCTGCATTATAAACAGCCTTTCTCTCTACCTAGTTAATAAGCTCGTATTACCGGGCTTCAACCTTCTTGCAAACCTCACCTTTTTTCTTTGATCCCGCGTGACTTTCACTCACCTAGTCCCATTCCAACCTTATGATTGTGCTAACTTACCAAGTTGTACTTTTCTTTTATCTATCTGCGCAGTAGCCGGGCATCTCCCGTGCCTCAGGGATTATCAGCGAAAAGGATGCGTTCGTATTACGCTACAAAGATTAGACTGGACAGGACTAGAATAATTTAGAATACATTCATTATCACTGCGTATTTATCATGATTATTCTTCACAAAAAAGGACATAAGGAAAGAAAGAAAGAAAAAGTGCATTTTTTTTAAAGAATTATTTTCTAACTTGCTTTTGTCATGTCGAAGATAAACCCGGATTCTTGTTACTTCTTACTTCAATTTCTGCGACAACCAGTGATCATTTTTTTTTGCTTCCTTCTAAAAGAAAATATCAGCAAACTAAACTGGGATGCATAACGATTTTCTTAGAAAGGTGGATGTTACATGTGGCTTCCTTATGTCTTTCATTCAGCAGATGAGCTGCTTAAACTTAAATGATATTGGAAGATCACACAGTTGTTGTGGGTCACACATTATCGTTTGTTTGGTTTGTTTTTTTATTATATCCCTCTTTACTTTGACCTCCTTTTTGCTGCATGTCGTTCTGTTTATTCGCTTGATCATCTACATTCTTGACCTATCATTGTCTCTCTAGCGCTTTCAAGTGTTATATATTGTTGCTGTTGAGGTTCTTTTTTCTGTTATACAATGCCTGCCTCAGTCAATCCTTTAGTTTTATCGCCACCTGAGTTGGTCTTTTGTTTCATTTCTACTTCTCTATCTCTATCTCTCTCTTGCTTATTTTGTCTTTGTCTCTATATGTATCTCTCTTTCTTTTCTCTTCCACCCTTTCCCATCACATTTGCATCTATAATTACTCCCCCCCTCCTTCTCTCTCTCTCTCTCTCTCTCTCTCTCTCTCTCTCTCTCTCTCTCTCTCTCTCTCTCTCTCTCTCTCTCTCTCTCTCTCTCTCTCTCTCTCTCTCTCTCTCTTTCGCCGCTTCCTTTTCCGCCTCCTTCCCTGCCTATCTTCCTTTCTTGCCAAAAATTTTCGCTAAATCTTTCTATCATAATTATTCCGGACGCATGTTTCGTCCCTTTCATAGCCCTCTCTTAAGATTTTTCTTCCCATTCATCACATCCATCTACTGCTTTCCGTCGTGTCCATAACTCTTTGTCTATCACGTAACCAATTTGGCGACAACCTTCTAGATATATTGCAATAATTTACACAGCATGGTTAACGTAAAAGATTAACTTCTCATGTCAAAGAAAGAACTAAGGTTCAGAGAGACAAAAATATAGAGCATAAAAGTGACTGTCAGGGGAAAAAATACAGAGCAGGTAACCTAGGTAACAGACAGATCAAGTAAGAGACTCCGGAGAATGCGGAAAAGACTAAAGAAGGATTAACTGATAGTCAGAGAGAATAACAAGGAATGCTGCGTGCGTATTACATCACGCTCCTCAATAAATGTCCCCTCTGCTCTGACAGATGTCACTCACTCCATCGTCACGCTATTTATTACGTAGATCCAACGGAAAAAAAATACATCATATGCTAAAAATAGAAGCAATACATTTCACTAGTAGTCTATAATGGTGTAGGGTTTCAGGCTATCTCACTACGGTTTATATTAGTGCGTGCCGTGGCTGTAGTAGCAGCGAATTGATCAAGTGGTGTGATAAGAGCACTCGTAGCAGAAGGAAAAATATAAAAATAACTCTGAAAATTATTTATAATAATAATAATAATAATAATAATAATAATAATAATAATAATAATAATAATAATAATAATAATAATAATAATAATAATAATAATAATAATAATAATAATAATAATAATAATAATAATAATAATAATAATAATAATAAAACAGCAGCAGCAGCAGCAGCAGCAGCAGCAGTAGTAGTAGTAGTAGTAGTAGTAGTAGTAGTAGTAGTAGTAGTAGTAGTAGTAGTAGTAGTAGTAGTAGTAGTAGTAGTCGTAGTAGTAGTAGTAGCAGCAGCAGCAACAGCAGCAGCAGCAGCAGTAGTAGTAGTAGTAGTAGTAGTAGTAGTAGTAGTAGTAGTAGTAGTAGTAGTAGTAGTAGTAGTAGTAGTAGTAGTAGTAGTAGTAGTAGTAGTAGTAGTAGTAGTAGTAGTAGTAGAGTATTTATATTGGTAGTAATTGTTAATGTAGTTGCAACAATTTTACTATTATCAACAGTTTTGCTACAAAATTTTATGTATCATCATTATGAGTCGCTAATAAGGCTATATTTATTGAATATCAATTGATACTGATGGGTCGTTTCCAATCGATCTTGATTAATTGTTTACGTTATATTCCACCTGCACAAATAATTTTCCTTGTATTATTTGGAGGGGTTAGACTGAAAATGGTTTTAAAGGATAGAATGATTGGAATTTAAAACAGAAACTACGAAATAGTTCTACGCTTGAGTAGTTAGTCTAATGTAAATAGTTAAATAGTGACCATTTCCCGACTAACCAGTTTATGTTGATTGGCAAGAATTGACCAATAGAATTTAAAACAAAAAAAAGGAAGAGAGCATTTAATGTTTCACGATAAAAGGAACAGAGATATACAGATAGATAAAGAGAGAGAGAGAGAGAGAGAGAGAGAGAGAGAGAGAGAGAGAGAGACAGAGGGAGGGAGGGACAAAGAGAGAGATGTACAAGGGAAGAGACTCACAGCCATACATACAGACAGACAGACAGAGAGAGAGAGAGAGAGAGAGAGAGAGAGAGAGAGAGAGAGAGAGAGAGAGAGAGAGATTTACATAGACACAGAGACAGGAAGAACAAGAAAAAGTCAGACAAGCAATGGTAGATTCATGACTTATAAGTAAAAAAGTAGATAGATAGAAAGATAGATAAGGAAAACGTAAAATAAATGAATTAATGGAGAGCATAGTATATATGAGACACACACACACACATATATATATATATTTATATATACACGTACACACACATTATGCACAAGCAGACACAAAAAAGAAAGGATAAACGGAAATTGGAGAGAAAAATGGCAAACACTGCCAAGAAAATAAAAGAATTTTAAAAAATTGGCCCGTCCCTTTTAAAACAATTTGACTTGTCGGTTTCAGTGCTCTTTTGAAAGTCAAAAATCAATATTCCCCTAGCGTCTTTTTACCATACGGAACTTCAATTAACTCCTCTTGTATCAGCGGAACACGAGATGTGTCTGAAGAAAAAGACGTAGGAGGAAGCTAACATATT
>JAWDGP010006848.1:740000-765000 GCA_033675545.1 Elysia crispata
TTAAATTTTGCTTGAAAAGCTCCAGGGCAGTACGAGATGGTCGGTGCAGGAATAACTACATATTGCTTCGTATCTCATAATTAGAATATGACCTTTACAGAAATAATGTTACAGCAATGGTTATTGCTGCTGGTGAAAATGTCGAGACCGATCTTTTGCTGAAAATACGCGAAAGAAAAAAGATGAGACATTTTAAATTTTTATTGTATTCGAGTACCAGTAAAATGAGTGGATGTAATGGTAGGAAGGAAGTCTCTGATACAATTTCGTTTCAACAAAATCTGATGAAATTCTTTCCATTACTCCTTTGGGCATTTTCCGCTTTGTGCCCATGCAATATAAAATGATTATACTTTATTTTTATTTACTTCCAGTGATTTCAGTAAATATATTTGATTGTTCTAAAATCTTCATTGAAATTTTCACAATTCTAAGACTAGGAAGAAAATGTATAGTGCCATGTTTGGTTCTAATAATCTGGGAACAACAAAAGCCAAGCTCTATATCACGTCATTAATATCCGCCATGATTCAATACCATGAGCTGTAATCAATCACGTGACACTAATTCATATCAAACTTTTAATTGGTCTAATTTACAAAAAATCTTTTAATCTTTTAGATCACGCTTACTGTGAAGGAAAGATAAATTATAACTTGTTTAATTTTATAAGAATAACCAAGAATAACCAAGAATAGTTAAAAAAGAAGTGGCGTCATGTCTTTTTTTCTCTCTCAAATCAGAGGAGTCAGTCTAAGAATATCCGCCTCTCTATCCACAAACTTTTAAATTTTCCCCGTTTCTTTTTTTTTTCTTTTTTTTTTCTTCCTGGCAACTTCATTGGTTTCTCGCTTTTTTTTTTTTCATGACCCGTCTGCATGAAGATGAGTCAGACCCCAAGAGCCTATCAAAGAGTATAGCGCAGATCTACCAACCTTAAGTGTTTGACAAATCTAGTGGGCCTAACAAACAGAAATTTGTATATAATTGTTGAGCGGATCTGCAGCGAATGGTATAATTATTTTGTTCAAGTGACTCTCCCTAGGCTAATTATGGAATTATAATAGCCTCTAAAATCTAATATCCGTTCAATACTTGAAGCCATAAAGGATTTTCATTTTGCAACTCTTCAATATTTTTTTCAGTCAACTGCGTTCATCAAGTCTCGAATTGGATGTAAAACTAGACTTCTCTTTAAAGAGCTTCATAAGGTATAAGAGGCCACTGCCGCCGTTGCTTCTGGGTAAAGTCAAATTAAATTGTTTAAAGGACTGGTTAAAGAGGACTTGATCGTACCTGTGTTCTTTTAATACCCAAAACGGTAAAGAACCAATTATGAAATCCTAAACGTGAATTTTCATCGCGTACTTTTCAATTTCCGATAAACTATGCCATGGCATTTGTCAAGTACGCGTTCCAATATCACATCAAGTCCTTGTTCGAAATCAGTAATTAGTGGCACCAATTTAATCTTTACCATAAATGTTACATGCATTGGTAAAGCAAACAATAAAAGAGGCTTTTTTTTTCCGCTATCCGATTTTCGTCAAATGCGGTGGACTGTTTACCTGGGGCACTTTTCACGAAGAAAAAGTATAATGAGAACTATGATCAATAACATTCTCATCAACAATGATAATGATTCATGAAGACGATTAGCAGGAGGATAATAGATATAAAAAAATAAAAACAACAACCACAACAACAACAACTAGGACTGAATTGAGAAAAGCAGACCATTAGAACCATCAAAAAGTTTACAAAAAGGTGTAACAGGAACCTGATCTTCAAAACAACTCTTTTATTTTTTTTTTAATTCTACCACCGTCTTCGCTCTGGATCACAACCATCAGATGCGTCAGTCTACCATCTGCTCTTTAATTATTTATACATTTCATTATTTATTTTGTTTATCTATTTTGTTTACCAGCTACATCAGAAAGATTTAAACGCTTTTCTCTTCAAAACTACAAAATAGCAGCAGCCACTTTAATCGTTGCAACCAGCCACGGGATAAGTTCACTTTATCCATGCAAAAAGAATAAGAAGAATCAAATCAGAGCCAAGGATCAACCGGACAGCTAGAATAATTTAGATCAGGTCGGGAAAAAAAGAGCAAAACAAAAACATTGAAAGAGACTTCTTAAAAAATGTGGCTCTTCCGGTTTCCTGCCAAGAGACCTGGCAGTTTGAACACCTGTTCAGTGTTCGCCTGTTCAGTATTCCTCTGAGGTCCACGCATACCTGCTTGAACTGCCTCCGACCTCCATAGAATGTTGGTAATTTCCTGTGGTTGCTCGTGTGACGGACATTACATACAGGGCATGCTCGTGCTTCTGGTCTAAATAGCGTCGATTCAGCTCTGTCAGGATTGGTTGGTTCTATAGATCTAGACTAGAATTAAATCGTGGTGGACGGTTTTATATCATGGAGAGACTGTGTTGAGAAAGAGAGAGAGAGAGAGAGAGAGAGAGAGAGAGAGAGAGAGAGAGAGAGAGAGAAGGGGGGCGGTAGGATAAACATCGAGAGGCAAATAATAGGGATCAAAGAATTTCTTATTAGCAAGAGGGATAAAGGTGAAGAAGAAGAGAAGGAAGAGAGGGAGAGAGAGAGAGAGAGAGAGAGAGAGAGAGAGAGAGAGAGAGAGAGAGAAAGAGACAGACAGACAGAGAGACAGAGACAGAGACAGAGAGACAGAGAGATAAACTTCCGCAGGCAGGTGGCAGGGATCAACAAAATTTTATTTAGTAAGGGTATAATGGGTGGGGGAGAAGTGGGTCTATGATCTTCGCCAAAAAGATTAGATGGAGAGAAAGAGACAGTGTGCGTTTGTGTGTGCGTTACAAAGTATGCCTTTGAGTGGGGAGAGCTGAAAGAATAACCACTATGTTCACAGGAAAGCAAAATGAAAAATGATTTTAAAAAAGAAGAAAAAAAAGCAAAGGAGATTATGGCTAAAATGTGAGAAAATTGTGAGAAATTGAATAAATAAAAAAGAACAATGGATGTGATGATTTCACATTGTTTTGATCTTTCAACATCAAGAGTGCACGTTAAAGAATTTTGATACAATAATGAGTTCAAGTGATCGGTCCCATCAGAGAATTGAGAGCTTAGTTGGCAGAAGAAGAAGAAGAAGAAGAAGAAGAAGAAGAAGAAGAAGAAGAAGAAGAAGAAGAAGAAGAAGAAGAAGAAGAAGAAGAAGAAGAAGAAGAAGAAGAAGTAAACAGATGCCAGATATAAAGAGAAAATTAAATGTATAGGAAATGGAAAAAGAGACGAGACATCCAGGCAGACGGAGGGACAGATGAAAATAAAGTCAGTCAGAAAGAGAGAGAGAGAGAGAGAGAGAGAGAGAGAGAGAGAGAGAGAGAGAGAGAGAGAGAGAGAGAGCTTGGCTAGTGGCTGGCTACTGTAATTCATTTCCTGTTTATACAGTTTCCCTTCACACACGAACACAATGCAAAGCAAACTCACACACACACACACACACCTACAACCCCTTCCCTTGAGAATGTCACTTTGTTTACTGTTCCACAGAGAGAGAGAGAGAGAGAGAGAGAGAGAGAGAGAGAGAGAGAGAGAGAGAGAGAGAGAGAGAGAGAGAGGTGCGGAACATACTATTATTGCAGAATTAGAAAGCTTAAGAAAAAAAAGAGGGAAAAGAACCAGAATTTTAATGCATAGCATTTTAAATAGTTACTTGGTTAGAAAATAATGAAGATTTTGATGGGACCGGTTTTGTATTAATAACCCAAATGATGTTGTGCTGAAATACATTGATAAGGTCCAGGGTTCATATTAGTACAAAAGTTTTGAAGTACTGGTATTTCCGGTTTATGCGCGGCGCCTAAAAACCTGTCAACAATCACTCTTTGTTTATGGTTGTATAACTGTCGTTTTATCGTGTGAACGCACATTGTTATCCATTTCCTTTAACCAACATAATTATGAAGTAAAAAAACAAAAAACAAAAAACAAAAAACAAACAAACAAAAAACCAACACAATTAAAAAAACAACAACCGCCCACCTAGGAAGCGGAAAAAAAAAAAGAATTGAAGGAAGAGATGGAAGCACTTAGTTAACTCTGACATAAAATGGTACATGATGATGATGATGATGATAGAAGGAGTAGTAGTAGTAGTAGTAGTAGTAGTAGTAGTAGTAGTAGTAGTAGTAGTAGTAGTAGTAGTAGTAGTAGTAGTAGTAGTAGTAGTAGTAGTAGTAGTAGTAGTAGTAGTAATAGTAATAGTAGTGGTAGTAGTAGTAGTAGTAGTAGTAGTAGTAGTAATAGTAGTAGTAGTAGTAGTAGTAGTAGTAGTAGTAGTAGTAGTAGTAGTAGTAGTAGTAGTAGTAGTAGAAGTAGAAGTTGACTTCAGTGTACCATGACATCGAGATTTTCTTGAGTTTTTTTTCTTTGAACGACAGAAAAAGGAATTGTTTCAACATGAAATTACCACTATTTCTACAACTACTGCTGCTGCTACTACCACTACTACTACTACTATTATTATTATTATTATTATTATTATTATTATTATTATTATTATTATTATTATTATTATTATTATTATTATTATTATTATTATTACCACAGCCGCTACGTCTGCCACACCGAGGCACCATCCATTGCACTCAATACTGTAGGAGTAATGTGAACTACGAGTTTAGTCAATCTTACCGTTAGCTTCTTTTTTTTTTTTTTTTCTAAGTGGATTTCCTTTCCAATCTTAATCTTTCCTGAAAAGATCGATTAGAAGAGACTATAATTCATAAATGAGGAGAATCTAGAATGATCGATGACCACAATAATCTAACTATGATGGTTTATGAGGCCGAGGCGAAAGCGCCGGGTGTCATGTAAGGTTATATATTTATGAACAAGGGAGAAAAGGAATCTGGGAAAGGAAGCTGGAGCTTTGGGAAAGGAGCTTGGGGATGAGGGTGTCGGAAGATTTTTGCAGAAATGAAAGAGCTAGGGAGTATTATGTTTAAGGGAGAAAGAAAAAGAGAGAGGGAAGAGATTCAGAGATAGACAGAGATAGATAGATAGATAGATAGATAGATAAATAGATAGATAGATACATAGATAGATAGATAGATAGATAGATAGATAGATAGATAGATAGATAGATAGATAGATAGATAGATAGATAGATAGATAGATAGATAGATAGATAGACAGAGACAGAGACAGACAACAGACAGAGACACTGAGTGAGAAAAAAACGAATAAGTTGGGGTAGATCGTGAGAAAGACGCAGAGTGAGCCGGGACAGTGTATATGGCAAAGGCAGACAACTTTTAATAGATACTAGATCTATGCATTTGCAGAGACTGGCTGGAGTAAGACAGCATGTTAGGGAAATTAACACTTCTTTTTTTTTTTTTTTTTTTTTTTTAAAGAGAAAATATTAAAATTTTTCAAACCTAATCCCTGTGCATCAATGAAAAAAGATACAAAAAGAAAATTTGTAAAAAAGAAAAAAGTTACCGGTTGCCATGGAAACGGCGACCATTTTGAATTGAAGCCGCAGCAAAAAGCTGAAAAGGTCCTCATGGAAAAAATCTATCGTAGCTTTATGGTTCGTAGGATACGTTCACAGCTTATATTTGTACAAAGCAGATGATTAGATCTAGTGGCGGGGCTATTTAGATTTTAGAGAAATAGGCGGCGACAGTATGAAAATAGACAACGGCAAATTCTGGTAAACTGAACAGAGGCAGACACGGTGTTATCACAGACAGAAGCATTCTCAGAAGCCTATAAAATGGTGTAGACCGACAGAGAAATAGAACCCGATAAGCAAAAAGTTACAAAGTTCCAAGCTCATACACAAAATTTCACAAAAATAGAAAAATTATTGCGGGAAATGACAGTGGACATCCTAGAAGAACACGGCATAATTAAGACTTGTTGATGTTTTAGGCAAGTCACAGAAACCGACAAGATAAGGGAAACAGAAACTATTTTATCCTTTGGCTCGTAAGTTATGAGGAAATAAATGAAAGTACAAGGAAAAGACGGGTGACAAGTTTGGTTTGGCATAAGATAAAACTTGTCTGTGTGACAAAGAAGAGTTCCAGAAGGACAGAGATCCAAGTGTGTGTGTGTGTGTGTGGGGGGGGAGAGAGGAGTGCATTAAGATGGTATGATGGAGCGAGAAAGAGAGAGAGAGAGAGAGAGAGAGAGAGAGAGAGAGAGGGGGGGGGGTGAAAAGAGAAGGAGAGAGAGAGAGAGATAGATAGACAGAGGGAGAAGAGGGAGGGGGAGAAAGAAACATCGACAGAGGGAAGTTGAGAGAGAAAATATGGGTGACGCATAAGGAGAGAGACAGAGAACGACACATTGGCAGACAGACGGCCACTCATCATTATTATGCTCCAATACACAATTACACAATAGATCTGGAGAACTTGATTAGATAATCTTTATGACGTAAAGAGAGAGAGAGAGAGAGTGAGAGAGAGAGAGAGGGGGAGAGAGAGAGAGAAAGAAAGAAACAGAGAGAGAAAGAGAGAGAGAGAGAGTCTAATATGGAACAAGAATAGATTTAAATGACATTTTTTTTATATGAGATTGGATGCAGACAGACAGATCACAATAATAAGAAATTGGAAAATGCAAGAGATATTTGATTTCAATCAAAATTCCCAGAGAGAGAGAGAGAGAGAGAGAGAGAGAGAGAGAGAGAGAGAGAGAGAGAGAGAGAGAGAGAGAGAATTAGGAATGAGACAAATATTTCTGGAAACAGATCAAACTAACAGACACATAAGATTTAGAGATAAATCGAATCGCATTTTCAGGATGCAAATTTTATAGAGCAAAAAAGATGGTATGTGAAGAAGCTAGATAGGGCTGAGGGAAAACTTGTAAATTTTTATGGAACAGAAAGAGTGCATATGATCTGGTTAAAAAGATCTCGAGGAGTTTGCAATATTGGGCAAAAGGCAGAGAGAATTACTAAAAAAAATTTTTTTGGAAAAACAGCGTTTCATAAACAGGAGTTGATTATGAAAAGGCGTCATGTTGAAAAAGTGAAAAATAGAGAAGAAGTCATAAAATAAGATGGAAAAACTGTAATACAGAGAAAGAAAAAAACCTCGACACAAATAAAGACAGACACGTTTGAAATCGAAATTGAGACAGAAAGAAGCAAAGTGAAATATTTTTTGGACACGAGCCGGATGGGCAGAGTGAGAAATAAGACAGATAAAAAAAATTTTTGGGAAACAAAATAAATAAAAGCACCCAAATTAAATTCAACAAACCAGATTGACTGTAAAGAAAACACATTTTGGAGATAGATTAGCTTATTCTCAACTACATAATTCAAATAAATAACAATTGGACACGAGACAGGATTGGCTGAGAGACACAATACCGGCAAATGAAAATCGAAAAGACCAGGCGATTTTTAAGGTAAACATAGTAGCGTTGCATAAGACGAGCCCATTGTTGAACAAAACTCAAACAGGCGGTTTTGTCCAAGGACGTACAATTCGCTCTCGTAACAGCGGGTCTCAGCATGGCTGTCAAGGGATGGAGAAGGATGTCCTCGTGCCCTGTCTGCGGAGCACTGGTTAACAGGAGGCGACAGGTTGCTGAGAGCAGACATAAAGAAAATAGCAAGTTAGAGGCTCCTGAAGCTGGCAGAATAAAATTGTCTGCGAAAAAAAATCGATAAATTCAATTTACCCGCGAGCAAAAGTGGGTAGGATTTCTAAGTTCCGGGTTGGAAGAGAGGAAGAGAGACAGACAAGAGAGACGAGACAGACGGACAGATGAAAAGAGAAGGTAATAGACAGCATATTGTATTTTTTCACGCGGTAATTGGTAATTCAAATGTGTAAAAAGTGAGATATGAGCAGTAAAAGGAAACGAATCAGCTTATAGCAAGATCAAGCCAAAATGATAAAAGGGAATGGAAGACGAGAATGACAGAATGAAAAATTGATTTTCACGTTCCACTTCGGCCCAATGAAATAAAAAGTTTTAAAGGTTTTTGTCAGCTTGTGAGCAGCAGCATCAGCAGCAGCAGCAGTAGTAGTAGTAGTAGTAGTAGTAGTAGTAGTAGTAGTAGTAGTAGTAGTAGTAGTAGTAGTAGTAGTAGTAGTAGTAGTAGTAGTAGTGGTGGTGGTGGTGGTAGTAGTAGTAGCAGTAGAAGATGTAGTAGTAGCAGGAGTAGTAGTAATCATAATAGTAGTAGTAGCAGTAGTAGTGGTAGTAGTAGCAGCAGTAGTAGTAGTAATAATAGTAGTATTGTATTAGTAGAAGAAGAAGTAGTAGTAGTAGTAGCAGTAGCAGCAGCAGCAATAGTAGCAGTAACTACTGTAGTACAGTAGTTGTGGTACAATTAGTAGTAGCAATAGTAATAGAAGTAGGCATAGTAGAGTTGGAGTAAGAGTAGTAGCTAAAGTAGTAGTAGTATTAGTAGTTGAGTAGTAGTTGTAGTAGTAGTAGTAGTAGTAATTATTGTAGAAGTAGTAGTAGTAGTAGTAATAGTTGTAGTAATTATTGTTGTTGTTATTGTTGCTGCTGTTTTTGTTGCAGTAGATATGGTGATAATGGTAGTGATAATGGTGTTGATAGTAATTTCAGTAGTGGAGAAGTAGTTAAAAGTATTTAATGGTATAGATTTAACAGTGTACTGCCTTATATTTCCTGTCTCGTTATTTATGTCATTCCTTTTCTTGTAGCACTATACATTGAAAGTAAACAATGGTTTAGATATATGAATTTAATTTTTTTAAAAAGTGACATTACTGGTTATGAAAAAGAAAAAAAAACAATATTAGTTTGGGGGGGTTTTGCCATGAATATCTGTCTCGAGAATGTCTTGATCGTCTCATCTGAGTGGTTCATCAAACTTTTATGAGACTCTCAAAGGGTAGAGAATTAAGACTTCTCGAAGATAAGAGGGCATGGAGAAGCGCTGCCGTGTTTCGGGCTGCTAAAAATATCTTCTCGGACAGCGGTATTGACAACGAGCGAGCTCCAATGATGTAATCGTCCTGTCGATCACGAAAAAAACAAAATCTTGGAGGGCTTTACAGAACCTTTGAAGACACGAAATTGAAATACACCCACATGAGACTACTTCACACTTTTTGGACAATTACTCGATTTTCTAGCGCAAAACAGCTTTTAAGAACCAGAAAGAATGAAAATATCTCCAGTGGAGTCCTTAAAATTTCTAATCCTGTCTCAAGTTTTTAAGTGTGTAATATGTAGTCCCCTTTCCTTCATGATTATTTTGTACAGATCTTAATAGCTTTCTATTATAAGAATGCTTCAGTTTATTATGTTCTCCTCTGAATTTTTGTTTTCTTTGGAAAGATAATATATATATATATATATATATAAATTTAAATTTGTTTATTGTCTTACTACAAAGTGATTCATTGATCGATCGATAGTGCTGCTATAAAGACTTAACTTGAGGAATTGAATGGCATCTACTGTGTAATGGTTCCTTAACAGAGCTCTGTTTTGATTTCAATCCCCCTTAAATAACTTTTAACGATCGTAAGCCAACACCCCTGTCTAGGATACATCGTAAAGTTTCTACAAATCTTCTGTGAGATTTGATATCCATGTAAGTTTCCTTATTTTTAAAAACCGGCATAAAACTGAATACACCGTGACACAACTTGATTATCATACCAATCCTGACCATCTTACGTAAAGGCCAAATGCCTTAAAATGCATCAAGTTGACTCTGCCCTATTTTTTATATTTTCATTTAATTTTAAAACCGAATTTCCACTTTCTCAAAATGCTGTGCTAAATCTCTTCATTAACTTAAATGCATTGGGTTTTTATAAGTTCATACGATAGATCCACCCATTTTGAGATCTAAAGCCATTGAAAGTTGTAATGTTGGGACATCTGAATTTTTTTTTTCCACAAAAATCTAACTGATAAATTTGTTTAAATTGCACTGCGAACCTCTTTTCATTAATACCACGTTACTGAACTATTTCTACATTAAGCTTCACACTAATTTTCCCCATTTGAATAAGATTGGCTGTTTGGCATTCTTATAATTATGTTGTTCCATTGTTTAGAAAAAAAAATTTAAAAAATTAAAAATAAAACTGTAGATCTAGATTAGTGAGCAGTTATTGTTTTTCAATTTCTTCCAAACATAGTTTGATGTTACCGATAAACAAAGACAAAAAGCCATCAATCTCAAGAACAGTCCTAGCAGGATTTATTTGCATGGAATAAATGGAACTTTGATTATATATATATATACATACATACATACATACATACATACATACATACATACATACATACATACATACATACATACATACATACATACATACATACATACATACATACATACATACATACATACATACATACATACATACATACATACATACATACATACATACATACATACATACATACATACATACATACATACATACATACATACATACATACATACATACATACATACATACATACATACATACATGCATACATACATACGTACATACATGCATACATATATACATACGTGCATACATATATACATACGTGCATACATACATACATACGTGCATACATACATACATACATACATACATACATACATACATACATACATACATACATACATACATACATACATACATACATACATACATACATACATACATATGTCTGGAATTTCTCTGATATTAAAGCCATAACAATATAAACACAAAAAAATAGCACAACAAGGAAGTTAATTAAATTCCGCCTGCTCACTTTTCATTTTCTCGGCCAGGCAGAAATTATTTTTTGCTTGTTGGCTGAAAAGGAAAATGAAAATGGGACAAACGTCAGCAATGCCAACTGAATTATAAAGGAGGCTTTAAAAAAAAAAAAAAAGAGAAAGCAGTTATTTTTGTTTCGTTCAAGTGTAATTTTCCTCATGGGACTGGGATTCTCTCTCTCTCTCTCTCTCTCTCTCTCTCTCTCTCTCTCTCTCTCTCTCTCTCTCTCTCTCTCTCTCTCTCTCATAGAGTACTTTATTGAGACCACCAAATTACATTAACTCGTAAGGGCAAAGTTAGAGGTTTCCTTGTTTTCCGAGGATCTTAATTAAAAAGGGGAAAAAAACCTCGCAGAGCTTGGAGGAGGAAGCGTGTATATGTGTATGTGGGTGTGGGGGGATGGAGAGAGGGGAAAAAAAGAAGAGGAAGGGCAAAGGGATTGGGGAGAGAGAAGATAAGGAAAGAAGAAGTAAAAGAAGGGAATATAAGAGTGCCCTATAACTTTTTTTGGTTATCGCAGTTTGCATGAGTGTGTGCGTGTGCATTGGGGAGGGGCGCTCAGCATTGGGCAAAGAGTGAAGGGTAAGGAAGAATAAAAAAAAAAGGTCTCTTTGAGGATAGACGGTCACAATCCCGATGGTATGGTCGGAACCAACATATCTTGAAATATGAATACTAGAAGACTTTTTTTTTTATCACAATAATACAACCCGATTGAAAATGCTGTCTGAAGTAAAATGGCGTAGACGTGATCGGCCAAAGTTGTTGAACGCCTTCGGAGCCATATTAAGCACTGTGTATCTGTTTACTTTATGTTTCGCAACATTCACCTCAACAAGGCCAGTTCCTAGACGTTTACAAACGGCAAGAAAGTTTTGTAAACATGACTGCCAGGTTTTCTCTAGATCGATAGAAACGAAAAAAAAATTTTCTCCCCTCGTGTCCTCAGATTTAACCAGCCGCCGCCATTTTTGGTTCTAGGTAAGCTTATTGGCAGTTGTGTTTAAACAAAAATATACACAAGCCCGCCCCCCCCCCCCCCCTTTCCCCCAATTAAGTATAAGAATTACGGCCTTGCGTGAAAAAAGTTAGGGTTTATTCGTTTGTTCATGCTCATACTTTATGGAAAACAAACTCGAAATAGCTTCACTTAAGATACTAATCTGATAGCAATCTCTATGTCTATACATAAAGTACTATATTTTAAAATTAACTTTTTATTACCTTTTTTTTTTTACTTTATTTCTTTTCTTTTCTTTTTTTTCGATCGAGATAAATTGGCTATATTGTATCAGTATAGTAAATTAATTCACATATTTTCTTTACGAATATATATCTTAGTGACTATCCCGTAAACACGATATTTTCATAGCTGTGATATTTCAGAGAAGAGGAAAATTAATTTCTAAAGTAGCAATTACAAAGAGAGAAAAAAAAATGTGACGAAGATCATGGGACATATTCATGAAGAAATAGACATTATTGGTACAGCATTTCGAATTATTGTAGCTATCAATGCTACTTGAAAAATACGTATAATGTAGTTTGTTTTTTTTCTTAACCAAACTAAGGAATTGACGTCATGAATCATTCGGGAAACAAAAAGATGACTTCCGGTGACATTTGAAAAATAAAGAGGAAGAAAGGAAAGTAAAAGAGAAAAAGAAAATGGATGAACCTTGAGTACCTGCAAGCTTGTCACAGTGGGTGGGATGGATAAACTTAGAGTACTTGCAAGCTTGTCACAGTGGGTGGGATGGATGAACATTGAGTACCTGCAAGCTTGTCACAGTGGGCGGGATGGATGAACCTAGAGTACTTCAAAGCTTGTCACAGTGGGCGGGATGGATGAACCTAGAGTACTTCAAAGCTTGTCACAGTGGATGGGATTATGAACCTAGAGTACTTCAAAACTTGTCACAGTAGGTGGGATGGATGAACCTAGAGTACTGCAAACTTGTTACAGTGGGTGGGATGGATGAACTGAGAGTACCTGCAAGCTTGTCACAGTGGGTGGGATGGATGAACCTAAAGTACTTCAAAGCTTGTCACAGTAGATGGAATTATGAACCTAGAGTACTTCAAAGCTTGTCACAGTGAATGGGATTATGAACCTAGAGTACTTCAAAGCTTGTCACAGTGGATGGGATTATGAACCTAGAGTACTTCAAAACTTGTCACAGTAGGTGGGATGGATGAACCTAGAGTACTGCAAACTTGTTACAGTGGGTGGGATGGATGAACCTAGAGTACCTGCAAGCTTGTCACAGTGCGTGAGATGGATGAACCTAGAGTACCTGCAAGCGGGTCATAGTGAGTGGGATCGATGATCCTAAAGTACCTGCAAGCGTGTCCCAGTGGGTGGGATGGATGAATCTAGAGTACCTGCAAACGTGTCACAGTGAATGGGATGGAGGAACCTAGAGTATCTGCAAGATTGGGGGGGGGGGGGGAGGGGGAGAGGAATGTAACTAGACCGTCTGCCTTGAGTAACCTCTTGGCGCCTTGAGGTTAATTAGTCATCAAAGAGAAACCTCTCGTAAAAAACATTGTTGAATTTGTAAAGGGAATGAGGTTTCATTAAGAGTGTTGGTAATTAGTTAGAAATTGTGAGTTCTGTCCAACAATCTGAAGAACAACTAAACGGTTTTTCATCTTTTCTTTACACATTTTCGGCGCTTTATGTTTGTATTTTGATTTTCTTGTTGTTCAAGATTTGAGCACCTCTAAGATTTGGTAGTTTTGAGGACATATAGAAGAACATTTAGTTTTATTTCCCTTTATATCGCATTCTCTTCTAAGCACGAATGGTGTCATTTTTTGCGACATTTAATTTTTTATGACATTTCGTGACGCTTTATTCATGTATAAAAGGGCTGTAATTCTTGGTGGTATTGAGGATTATGACTAAGGAGGCAATGCTTGTATGAAAATTTAATTTTTCTTGAAAAAAAAAGGAAGAAAAAAGTTTTTAAAAAGTTACAAAAAAAAAAAAACAGTCATCGCTTGGTTTGGCATTGAAATAACTACAAAGCTTTTGATTGAGATCGCGAGTAATTATTGCGATCTCAGGACAGATGTGCTGACCGAGTAAAACGTTTCACTCAGCTCATTATTTTGTATCCGTTGGCCACAAAATGAAGAGCACCGGAAGTAGACGAAACGTTGACATTTGTTTCGCGCAGCGGTACTTCCGGTTTTTACGCTGTGACGTCTTCTTGAGACCTGACACATCAAAGAAGAGAACGCCCAGAGATGTGGAAAACCTTAAAACATTCAAGGAAGTCAACAAAGCCTTGATCTTTGGGTTGGTCCGGCCTCGGGTGGAGGGGAAGAGTGCGCTCATCAGGATTTCAGATGATTTCGGTGTGATGAGAAGGAGAATGACTCGTTAGCATTTTAGCTTTGTAAAGAACTAGAAGATGTTTGCGATTTTTACTGGTGAAGCGACACGCTATCACACCTACAGAGCAGAGAATGTCACGAAAGGTGACAGTATCCGCAGCCTATATTAGGTCTCGCCTGAGGCCATTTGTAAACATGAGCCATAGAAAAATATGTTTCGATGTTTTGTATAACACATCGCGTTTCCTGTTGTTTTCATTTATTTTGTTCTTTTCAGTGTTACGAAATTCAGATTTTTTTCATTGCTTTTTTTTAAAACAGATTATTCCGACAATTATTGTTTTTCGGATGTTTTTTTTTTCGTTATAATAATTATTTCCACAAAACATTTTTTTCTTTGTAAACAAGTTGCTCTCATGCAGCTTGTTGCTGGCATGTGTCAAAACAGCTGTTGTAACTTTCTTTGCGTGGGTGTACTTGTTTTTATGTTTGTTATTTTTCTGCAACATAATGGATCCAACCTTTCATTTGGCATTTATTCTCCAAGAGATTACAATCAAGTCCTTAACAACACATTATGTAAGTTAGGCAACAGTAGAAGACTAAACACTTTTTTTTCACAATGTAGCCTTTAAAGCAAAGAATATTTATGTTTTTAGTGATCAAAATATTCTGTATTAGTTGTTAGGTCAGAGTTCAAACACAATCCAAAAAACAAGCGTAGTAGAGGCAAAAACCATTGTTTTTGCTATCACCCTGATAATAATCTGTTTTTCTTTTGACCAGTTCAGACGAGTCGTAGGTAGCGGATTGGGCGTTAAAAGCCGTTGACAAAACATTTCAGGCAATTTATGTTTTCAGCTAAACATACTGCAAAAAAGATTTTCAAAACATTTTTAATTATAATTTTATAACAGGTTTGGGTCCAGGGCTGAACGTTCGAGATAGATCAGTTGGGAGCGCGTTAGACTGTCATACAGAAGGCCCAGAACTGAATCCCTGGCTGGGCCATCTGAAATTTGAATTAGATCTAAGCAGTCCCGTCTGTGGTTTGACGGGAAACTTTTAGCTCAGTAAACGATTCTTCGAGAGCCTTAGGGATGTAAAACTGGTCGTAGAACTAAGGATCAAAAAATGGAAATTCCCTGAATTTTTTTCGAAAAAGGTAAGTCATACTGAAATAATTTCTTCATTAATTGATAAATATGATTGTGATAAATATAAATGATAAAAGTTGAAAAGTCAAACGATTTTGATAGGCACAAAGAGATTATTTCTGATAATCTGATTCAGGGAGTTTGAAGCTCCATTGCGGTTTACTGGCGTTTTCTCAGCAAAACCACAGGTTTTCAGGTGATAAACGCTCTGACTCATGGCTTCTCGAATAAGAATTATCGGAGTATTAGAGTAAAAGATTCGAATTCGAAGCAAAGTATTAATGTGGTGTTGGAGATAAAGAGATTTATGGCTCAGAGGTGAGAATGTTAGGTGCGTAGATCTCCATAATCATACAGCTTATAGGAATCAACTGAAACATACACAGAGATTTGTCTTTTTGTTAGAAGAGAATCTTTAGATTAGAGTATCATGAATAACTCTTTTTTCATTATCACCATTTTAAACACGCCCAGCTTATTTTCTAAGCAGGCTTAAACAGATTAAAATGACACGTTTTCGTGATCAGTTTGAATCTAATCATAGGATTTGAACGGATCAAACAGGGTTTATGAAACCCTGACGACTTGTGTCAGAACTGCGTAACGAAACTTTAAGATCTAAAGGATTCGTCTCAGAGCTGATCAGTCTAATGTGATTAGAAACTCTGAAGAAATTTTGTTATTATTAGAATTATGAAAAATAAACCGTGCGTCTCTCTTAATATTACATTTCTAGTTAGACATATAATTATGAGGTTGAGAGTTGCAAGAAAGGACACAGACAGTTAGATGGATAGATAGTGAGAGAGAGAGAGAGAGAGAGAGAGAGAGAGAGAGAGAGAGAGAGAGACAGACAGACAGACAGACAGACAGACAGACAGACAGACAGACAGACAGACAGACAGAGACAGAAGAAGAGAGGTGGCGGAGGGAGGAGAGGGAGAAAAAAAATCCAGACAGACAATCATAGAAAGAAGTGTCTCTTCTTGATTCACGGCACCTTAAAAGAAAAGCTAATTGTTATCTCTGTTAATATATTTTTTAACTCAACTAATGGAATGATATCTTGTAGATTACAGTTATAAACAGAACCAGTAAACATCCAATCTATTAAAACATCCTTATAAAATCGTGCGAAGGAACGAACAGCTTTGAATAACTTCAAGACTGAGCAACTTGACGCAATTTCTCTCTGCACTCATAAACCTACTATTAACCAACTTTTCCAAGGGTCTTTAAATAGATTGTGGAACTACAGAAGTGACTATTTTTTCGTCTTTGCTGCGCAGTTTTCTTATCTTTTTAAACTGATATTTTACACCTCCGAGGGTAAGTCGTGGTGTTATTATATCAACAATTTGGGTTACTAAATGCATACACTAATAAACTGATGTGATAAAGCAATTTTACAGCTGATTTATGCTTTGATAGGATTTTAAAGCGCTGTAATGAGGGGACTGGTTCTAGTTTTCTGCTTATTGCAGTTCTGTCAGTCTCAAGAATGAAATGAAATAAAATGAGATAATATAAACAAAATCCGAGACGAAATGTTTCCAAAGCAGTCTTTCTTCTAGCCGGATTAGAAAACAGACACGGCGGGCGCATTATACCCTTAAATCTACTCCCACTAAAACCTTTTTGTTTGTTGTTGTTGTTGTTGTTGTTGTTGTTGTTGTTGTTGTTGTTTTGGGTTTTTTTTTTGTAATAACCATTCAGCACCATCGTTGTTATTCACAGTATCTTTTTTCCTTGATACTTTCTTATCGTTTATTTTTTTCTTCCTTTCCTTTTTGAATATTTTTAGGACGTTGTACTCCAGCATCAAGACTTTAAACCTCATAGTTCCCGCTATTTCCTGAGGTTAAAAAGTTTGTTCCTGCTCCTAATCAGGTCATCAAGATCAACAGTGAGACTCCACAGTTTCCCCACTTCCTGTCTGAGATGAACTTTTCGTCTTCAGCTACTCGGGCGTTGTTGGTCATTGACGTCAAGTCATCTGACCTAAGGTGAATAAATGTGTTGAAGATTCCAGAGAGATCTTGTTATGGATAGTTTTCATTGGACTCACCCTCTAACAGTCTATCTAGTTATCGTTTTGGGCAAGGGTAGGAATTTTTTTATGATCTTTTAATTTTTGTTCCTTTCTTTCCTAGTATATTTTAGGTGAAGAGTGAACGAGGCTTTTAGTAAATGTAATGTAAAAGATATTCATAGATAGCTAGATAGATATACTCTTAGATTAAAAATGTAGATAATTAGATAAACTGATTAATATATATAAAAAAAAAAGAGATGAACGGAGATAGGTATACAAATATTTGGACAGATAAATACATCTAAATAGATTGTTAGATGGATAAATAGGGAATCAGACAGGCAGACAGATAAATTAATTGATAAATATCTGAAAAGTAAATAATTCCTCTCTACCTCTCCTATCTTTTCCGTTCTTTCATTTTCACCGTTTCAAAAGCATTATCCATCCGTCTGAAAGCTTTAAACTATTACGTGCGTTAGCTCAGGGAATCAATCACTCGATGTACAGCTACAAGCAAACTGGCAACGCTGAGCGAGAGAAAGGGCGTATAAAGAAGCCCCCTTGGGCCTGATACACCAAACACAGGAATCGGGCACGAAATTGGTTTGGGTTTAATTTAGACCGACCGCTCGATCTAGATCTTGCCCTCACCAGAGAGGATTCTCCTTGCTTGTACATGATGTGGACCATGGGTCGATTGCCTTTCCAGACCGGTTTGTAGTTACACAAAATCGAAATCTCGGCTTAACTTTGGCTGTTTCACTTTTTTTTTCACTCAAGATATGAGTTGGATTCATTTCGTTGCTAGTTGAAATGGCCTCGAGATCGGTTGACTTTCCTTTCAAATAGAGATTACAGGTTTAGTTTTTTTGCGATTCTCAGAGGGCCAGGGAATTTTTTCAAGATCTGTGGTAACTAACGACGATGGAATATTTGGAAGATCAGTAATTTTTAACAAGGTGAAGGAGAAGGCTTGGGATGGGCAACTGCGATTCTAATTTTGGGCAGGATGGAAAGGTGTCAGTGGGGGAAGAAAAAGAGAAGGATACTGAAGATGACAGAGAAAAAAGAAAGAGAGAGAGAGAGAGAGAGAGAGAGAGTGAGAGAGAGAGAGAGAAAGAAAGAAGACAGAGACAGACAGACAGAGAGCTAGACAGAGAGACAGATAGAGACGGACAGACAGACAAACAGACATAAACATCTAAAGACAGAGAGAGAGACAGGCAGGCAGGTATGCAGAGAGACAGTTGGATAAATAGACATAAATTCAGATGGGAGGAAAGGCAGACATGGAATAAGAAAAAAAAAGCGTGTGTGAGAGAGGGAGATTGAATGAGTTAAATGGAATAAGAAAAAAAATACATAATGATTTAGAGAGGAAAGAAAAGCTGAGAATGAGGAAAACATAATATATGTTATAAGAGAAAGTAACAGAGAGAGAGAGGGAGAGAGAGAGAGAGAGAGAGAGAGAGAGAGAGAGAGAGAGAGAGAGAGAGAGAGAGAGAGAGAGAATCAGAGAGAGATGGGAGTAACAGAAAGTTCTTTTGTTTTAAGATTAGCGGCAAACTGATGGCTTAATATAAATAAAGATAAAAGAAGAAGCACCATGACTTTGCCCCTTGTTTTACATAGTGTTCGTCCTTTAGATCTTTATCCCCTAAGCCGACGTAAACTTTGACGTCAGAACGAATGGTTGTGCTTTGTGGATACTTAATATAATTATGATGAAATAAAATTAAACTCATCAATTTAGGTCAAGGCCATCTTACACATTTGTTTTTCTTTTTGTTTAACAGAGATCGTTTATGTGTCAGAGAGAGAGAGAGAGAGACAGGCAGAGAGACAGAAAGAGAGAGAGAGAGAGAGAGAGAGAGAGAGAGAGAGAGAGAGACAGACAGACAGACAGACAGACAGACAGACAGACAGACAGAGACAGACAGAAAGAGAAAGAGAGAGAGAGAGAGAGAGAGAGAGAGAGAGAGAGATAAAGAGAGAGTCACACAGACAGACAGAGACAGGCAGAGCCATAGAGACAGACAGAATAGGCAAACAGTCAGGCATAGTGACAGGTAGATAAACAAGCCTACAGAATTACAAGGTGTAGAGGAGAGAGAAAATTAAACATTTTATTATAAAAGTTTAACTGCTCTAGGCAAAAAAGAATTTCAGTACCGCTCAAGTCCACATTTTATAACCAGGGGTTTACCAGAGCGTTCAGAGAAACCGACTAGGCTGCTGAGAGGGTGCGTATTATTTTTTAGAATAGAGATGATTTTACTCTGACATTTGCATAAATACAAAACATTAAAGGAGGTGAAAAGACCATTGACTTGACACAGTCTGTTACATTTATGAATAATGACATCGATTTTGTTGGTTAGAAATTTGTTTGAATTACCACCCCAACATGTCAGAGCAAAGCAAATAACACTCTCAACTATTTCTTTGTAGAAGGTACATGGAAGCGTTTTGTCAACATGAAAAGAATTGAGTGTTCGTAAAAAGTATAATCGAGTGTTTAGCTTCTTCAAAAGGGTCATAATATGGAGGTTCCAATTTAAAACATTGTCTAAGTTGACTCTACGGTATTTGTAACTTTCTACACGCTCAATTTCTTCGTTGTTAATTAGAACAGGTGTAAGTGGATTTTTATTTCTTCTAAAATCAATAATCATTTCTTTTGTTTTCTTCACAATTAGGAGTAGAAAATGTTCTTCACACCACTTGACAAACCAATATATAGTTTCTCTGTAATTGATTTCTTCCTCAAATATCAGACCTTGAATACATGTATCATCGGAGAACTTCAATATATGAGGGAAAGAGATGGTATATACAGGGCGAGAGGAAAAAAAAAAAAAAACCAAGATAGAGACAAAGAGACTAAGTTAGAAAGACAGACTTGGAACCAAAGACGTAACGACGGATGCAATTTGAGAGACAGCAGACAGACAAATGGACAGGGATCGAAAAATGGAAGGACACAAGAAAATCTCAGTGCAATTTGCCTTTATCTTTTTTTTTTTTTAATCTCGTTTGTCGAAATGCTCCAAGCTCTTCTCTCTGTCTCTCTGTCTCTCTGACTGTCTGTCTCTCTCTCTTTCTCTCTCTCTCACTCTCTGTATCTTTGACTGTCTGTCTCTCTCTATCTCTCTGACTGTCTGTCTGTCTCTCTTTCTCTCTCTCTCACTCTCTGTATCTCTGACTGTCTATCTGTCTCTCTCTCTCTGTCTCTCTGACTGTCTATCTGTCTCTCTCTCTCTCTCTCTGACTGTCTATGTGTGCCTCTCTCTTTCTCTCTGACTGTCTATCTGTCTCTCTCTCTATCTCTCTGACTGTCTATCTGTCTCTCTCTCTATCTTTCTAACTGTCTATCTGTCTCTCTCTCTCTCTATCTCTCTGACTGTCTATCTATCTCTCTCTGTGTCTGTCTGACTGTCTATCTGTCTCTCTCTCTCTCTATCACTCTGACTGTCTATCTGTCTCTCTCTCTCTATCTCTCTGAATGTCTATCTGTCTCTCTCTCTCTATCTCTCTGACTGTCTATCTGTCTCTCTCTCTCTCTATCTCTCTGACTGTCTATCTCTCTCTCTGTCTCTCTGACTGTCTATCTGTCTCTCTCTCTATCTCTCTGACTGTCTATCTGTCTCTCTCTGTCTGTCTGTCTGTCTGTCTGTCTGTCTGTCTATCTGTCTCTCTCTCTCTATCACTCTGACTGTCTATCTGTCTCTCTCTCTCTATCACTCTGACTGTCTATCTGTCTCTCTCTTTATATCACTCTGACTGTCTATCTGTCTCTCTCTCTCTATCTCTCTGACTGTCTGTCTCTCTCTCTCTCTCTATCTCTCTGACTGTCTATCTGTCTCTCTCTCTCTCTCTCTCTCTCTCTCTCTCTCTCTCTATCTCTCTGACTGTCTATCTCTCTCTCTCTCTGTCTCTCTGACTGTCTATCTGTCTCTCTCTCTATCTCTCTGACTGTCTATCTGTCTCTCTCTCTGTCTCTCTGTCTGTCTGTCTGTCTGTCTGCCTGTCTTTCTCTATCTCTCTCTCTCCTCTCTCTTTCTTTCTCTCTCCCTATGTTTCTCTCCGTGTCTCTTTTTCTACCTCTGTCTATTTCTATATCTGTATTTCTTGCCTCGTACACACACTCACACACAACTTAAATCAACGAATTTCGTAAAGCATGCCTGAAGACAAAAATGACTCATCATTTTTGCCATCTAGAGGTAGAAATAGAATTTACTCCATGAATATCAAAAGTTTACATATTTGAAAAAAAAACAAAAAAAACCGAGACTTTTTGTTTAACCGAAAACGTCACCATGGGATGTTTAGGTGAAGATGAAACATGGATTATATTGAAACATATATTTAGATGTAATTTAATAAGATGGCCGAAAAATAAATGTATTGGAAAGAAAATCTGGACCATAATATAAAATAACCATGATAAATAGTTATAACATCCTAAGAAATTCGGTCAATATAGACAAATGAGCTACAAAACATCAATTTTCTATTGGCTGCGTGATGAGAAAAATGAGACTAAAAATTTGAATTACTTTCATATAAAAGAAGTGAACATCCAAAAATGTTACTATAATAACGCACGACATACAGGCGGAAGAAAAAAGAGAAACCTAGAAAAGATTACGGTAAGAAATATATCTGTTACATAAATCTTTAAAAGCGCTTGACATATTGTAGCAACAATTGTCTGGTATTCCTAAAAAAAAAAAAAACATGTGGTCATTTTTTTTCGATCCTACGTCAACAAACATTAATTTTTAATATCCGATTTTCTTTCTGGAACCGGCTTAAACAACTCCGCTTTAGCAAACTCTAGTTTAGGAACCAATTTAGGAACATCTGTTTGGATGTCACTAACAGATTACGCATTAGCACCTGTTGCTTTGTAGCAGCATAATCATCAACATAAGATATTATTAATAGCATCGTTATCACAATTATCATGAGCTATCTCAATTTAAACGTTTCCACGTCCATCATCATAATTATCTCAATCCTTATAATCACGATTATTATGATGAACGTCATCATCATCATCATTAGAAACGTTTTATCATTAACATGATCATCAGTTATGCTATCATCATCACTGGCATTATCATTATCATCATCAACATCATATTGATTATCATCATCATTATCATCATTATCATCATTATCATCATCATCATCATCATCGTCATCATCATCATCATCATTATCATCATCACCATCATCATCATCATCGTCATCATCATCATCATCATTATCATCATCACCATCATCATCATCATCATTATTATCATCATCATCATCATCATCATTATTATTATCATTATTATCATCCTCATTACCATCACCATTATCATCATCATCACTCTCGTTTCGTGATCTTTTATCAGCATCTTTCGAGCTCATGTTTTACTCTGAATCGTTCTCGCATTTCCTTTCGTTCAATGCTTGTGAAAAAAATAAAGTGTCAATGTAAAGCCAATGTTTAAATCTAAATTAAGAAACACTGTCAACTGATGGAAAAGGCAATTAAATTGAAAACTTCCAGTGTAAAAGAAATAAGAGCCTCAAGAATTTTAGAGCGTAAACTATTTTGGGAAAAGACCCTAGCAGAGCTTACTTTGTTTCCTTTCTCATTTTAGGTTTGTTTATTGGGTTTTTTTTTTTTTTTTTTTTTTTGACGCATTAAATCTGGTTGATGCCACTACACTTTAAGACAACTCAGACTTCCTTTCTGGTAGTGGTGAAGTTATAATGAAATCTTTCGCGTTCACTCTGTCTCATGAAAAACAAAGCAAACTATTATCAACTTCTCTGAATTATGCTAACAGAATTGTTTGTTAAAAATAAATTGATACTTTGGAGACGATTTCACTATTTCTCAAGGTTGGAAAAGAAAACAACCTCTCAACGTGAAAATAGAGGCACGCCGACTGAAATAATTCATGCTCACACGCTGAGTTAAGCTTCGAACGAAAACCAGAGAAATTTTTCCTTCCTCAGCGCTCAATAGTCAATAGATTCTACCGTAAATAATGTGGTAGTATGAGTAGTCAAACCGAATATAAATACTCGATTATTATCAAATCCGAACCGCAAGATCTTGCCCTTATTTCGAATTTCAGAATCAGTTTTCCCTCACAAATTTATCATGTGTCTATCATGCAGTTACGTGTATATCTTCCGATAACGTTTATCCGTGATACAATTAATATACGCATTTTGAGTGAGAAATTAATGTTAGAATTATAAAGCTCATGACCGAGGCATATAGCTTCAGATTTGTTATCGTTTGAAAAAAAAATATAATAAATAGGAATATTTCATAACGTTAAAAACAATATACTCTGTACGAGTCAGAGCTTTTCACCTTAGTATCAGTGTTGAAAACCCAGAAGGTCCATGACTGTGCTGTAACTTATGTCATTTTATGCAATCAACTGCGACAGTGGATCCATATGCCTATTGGTACATGTGTCGACACAGCTAGAAAATTTGAGAGCCTCAAATATCGCTACAGTTCCCTGCACATAATTATGACTGAAACATGAAATTTATCGATTCCGAACGCGTGAGAACTTGTAATCGATTCATGATAATGAAGTATTCGAAACCGAAGGCCATTCTATTTCAAGCAGAATATAGATTAGTTACTGGTAGGCCTACCGATGCCAAGATACGAGCTGGCACTGGAAGTTCTAGTGAGTGACGACTACTACTGGAGAGCCTCGGCGTGTTCTGTAAGTACTGGAACCCAGTAGGAGAGGTGAGCTGTTCCAGCGAAGGTGAGGGAAGGCCGCCAGATCTAGGCAGCTCATTTCCAACGCCTACAAATTTGCGTCATAGGTGACCTCAATCTGAATTTCTTTTCCGTGTACTATTTTTATAAGTGGTTCATATTTTCCATCTCGGTGGGGGCGTTTCAAGCTTAGCCTATGTTAGTCGGATTTTAAAGCTAAATTTAAACGCTCTTCCTGATTATGTTGCTACAAGATTGTCAGTAGTACAGCTGGTAGACGGATAGACGAAATCGATGCTACATTTTGAAAATCAGGCATTCGTTATCGACTCATGAAATCGTGCCATTAAAAAAAAAAAAAAGGCAGGGGTACAAGTCTACCACCTTCTTTAAGGTATAACAACGCTTAATTGAAAAATTCAATAAATTTCATTATAATAAGCTTCGGGTTGCTTAAACAGGAACTAGTGTTCAAGAACCTCATTTGCCTGGAGGAATAAAAGAAGTTCTAAATTTTTAAAACAGGCTACACTCTCTGAGTCATGCGGTAAGGAGAACTTCCCCAATAGAGTTAATTCGACGAAATCGATGCTACATTTTGAAAATCAGGCATTCGTTATCGACTCATGAAATCGTGCCATTAAAAAAAAAAAAAAAAGGCAGGGGTACAAGTCTACCACCTTCTTTAAGGTATAACAACGCTTAATTGAAAAATTCAATAAATTTCATAATAATAAGCTTCGGGTTGCTTAAATAGGAACTAGTGTTCAAGAACCTCATTTGCCTGGAGGAATAAAAGAAGTTCTAAATTTTTAAAACAGGCTACACTCTCTGAGTCATACGGTAAGGAGAAATTCCCAAATAGAGTTAATTGGCCTCACGCCTTTGTCCTCAGTGATATTTTCAAGTTCCTTGATGG
>JAWDGP010006848.1:775000-795000 GCA_033675545.1 Elysia crispata
AGAAGCATCAAAAGCCGTAGTAGTAGTAGTAGTAGTAGTAGTAGTAGTAGTAGTAGTAGTAGTAGTAGTGGTGGTGGTGGTAATGGTAGTGGTAGTGGTAGTGGTAGTGGTAGTGGTAGTGGTGGTAGTAGTAGTAGTAGTAGTAGTAGTAGTAGTAGTAGTAGTAGTAGTAGTAGTAGTAGTAGTAGTAGTAGTAGTAGTAGTAGTAGTAGTAGTAGTAGTAGTAGTAGTAAGATAAGATAAGGTCCTTCATAGGCACATTGTGGTGGTTTTACATGCAGCACGAGATTCGGATATATAAACAGAACAAAATCTTATATAGGGTGATTAATGATAGACCTTTAGAATAACATGTATGGTGGATAAATAAATCTAAGGTAACCTAAATTAAACATTTTATTATATAAGCTTAACTGTAGTAGTATTGGTGATGGTGGTGGTAGTAGTGGTAGTAGTAGTAGTAGTAGTAGTAGTAGTAGTAGTAGTAGTAGTAGTAGTAGTAGTAGTAGTAGTAGTAGTAGTAGTAGTAGTAGTAGTATTTTCAGTAATACTTACAGCAACGGAAGAAGCATCAAAAGCCGTAGTAGTAGTAGTAGTAGTAGTAGTAGTAGTAGTAGTAGTAGTAGTAGTAGTAGTAGTAGTAGTAGTAGTAGTGGTGGTGGTGGTGGTAATGGTAGTGGTAGTGGTAGTGGTAGTGGTAGTGGTAGTGGTAGTGGTAGTGGTGGTAGTAGTAGTAGTAGTAGTAGTAGTAGTAGTAGTAGTAGTAGTAGTAGTAGTAGTAGTAGTAGTAGTAGTAGTAGTAGTAGTAGTAGTAGTAGTAGTAGTAGTAGTAGTAGTAAGATAAGATAAGGTCCTTCATAGGCACATTGTGGTGGTTTTACATGCAGCACGAGATTAGGATATATAAACAGAACAAAATCTTATATAGGGTGATTAATGATAGACCTTTATAATAACATGTATGGTGGATAAATAAATCTAAGGTAACCTAAATTAAACATTTTATTATATAAGCTTAACTGTAGTAGTATTGGTGATGGTGGTGGTAGTAGTGGTAGTAGTAGTAGTAGTAGTAGTAGTAGTAGTAGTAGTAGTAGTAGTAGTAGTAGTAGTAGTAGTAGTAGTAGTAGTAGTAGTAGTAGTAGTAGTAGTAGTAGTAGTAGTTGTAGTAGTAGTGGTCGTGGTGGTTGAGGCGGTGGTAGTGGTGGCAGAAGTGGTGGGAATAGTAGTGTTCTTACAACCCATCACAACATTACATATTTAAAGAAAACATCTGTGTGTGATATTGTTTTGGGTATAGCCTACAGGTCGATTCTAAAAAATGCAACTTAAAATCCGGTCTTAAACTTTCCAAATTTTTTACGTTGTTAGAATAAATGAGGCTGGTGGACACAGAAATGTCAGAAGTAAATGTCCATGTTATTTATATTTGAAAATTGAAAAGACCACTCAAATCTATTGATTTATAGACTCATGTTTGAAAGAGAAGCTCTTACCGATTTCAAACCTTCAATGAGATTATCAATTTTAATGAAAGCTTTTTTTCACATAATATGGATTGTAACAATCTGAGAACGTTGCAAGACAACCTTTTACACCTCTGATTGACCTGAGTTGAACGGACAACATATGGCTCCCATTCAGAGCAAGATGGTTCAAAGTCAATCCTTCTATCAATGCTCTTTGATCATTCTTGAAATGTTTAAAAATCAAGGCTAGTAAAATTAAACCTAGCTCTTAGACTATTATTGTCCTCAGATTGTTTAGACAAAATAAAGATAGCATCATAGTTTTCCTCACTTTCTCAAAGTGTGGTCCATCTGATCCTAAACCAAGTCTTGGATTTTTCTACTTGGAGAGGCCTCTGTGGCTACGTCCTTACAGTTTCCACTCTGATATCAGCGTAGATCTTCTCCACGGGCTAGGGCGCCAGAAATCCGGTAGGCGTTTTGAAGGGCCTCGACTTTTCAGTTTTGTCCTACTTGACGGGGGCTTGATTTTGATATGTAAAAAAGTCTAAGATCATTGGATTGTGGGACGGGTTTTTATTGAAGAACAAAGTTAGTTCTGGTTTCTCCACACTTTTAGTTCCGAATGGAAACAAACTTGAGCAAGTCTGTTCCAAGGCGTCAGATTTTGATTTGTTTAACAATAATTAACGTTTTTTAAAGAACAGGATGTCAAATTATAATAAAATTAACGACTTATTAAATACAAGAAATGTGTATTTTTTATATTAGGACCTGCGCGAAACTTAGTCGTTTAACATTATAATTTTTTTATGACTATTTCTAAACAAAAAAAACTTGTATAGGCCTAGTTATGAATAAATGATATAAGACTTAGCATCTCCATGATAGTTAAAGTTATGTGAGTGTTTGACGAAGTTTCCTCATGAGATCAACGACAGTCCTTCGATCCTATATCTTTGTCTTGGTTCATGCTCATTAAGTTTCCTGAAATCCAACCCTCAAGTCATCTGACCTATTAAGTTAGACGAAGAAAAGTTTGGATCCTCAATTCTCTCTCTCTCTCTCTCTCTCTCTCTCTCTCTCTCTCTCTCTCTCTCTCTCTCTCTCTCTCTCTCTCTCTCTCTCTCTCTCTCTCTCTCTCTCTCTCTCTCTGTATCTCTCTCTGTCTCTCTCTCGCTCTCTCTCACACCTCTCTCTCTCTTTCTCTGTCTCTCCCTCTCTCTCTTTTTCTCTCTCTTTCTTTCTCTCACTCTCCCTCTCTCTCATCTCTCTTTCTTTCTCTCTCTCTCCCTCTCTCTCTTTCTCTCACTCTCTCTCTCTCTCTCTCTCTCTCTCTCTCTCTCTCTCTCTCTCTCTCTCTCAGGGTCGTACAAAAAAAATAAAACAACCTATAACACATATTTTCTGCTTTGACACTCCAACCTGAATGACGGCAATTAGGAATGGTGTACAATGTATTATGAATTCTTAGCATTTATATATCTACATTATCTTATTAAATTAAATAGTGATAAGATAACCATGAAAATTATGTAAAAACCACAGAATTAATGATGAGCATTTTATAAGACTAAGCAAATGATGGATGAACATTTCCTGCTACTTGAAATATAAAATACTCAAATTAAATCAAACATTCAGAAGTCTCCCAGAGCCTTGATCACATAGCCATGCTGAAAGTTCACCACAATCAGCGCTGTCAAAATTTAAAAAAAAAAAGGGAACAGCTACTGTCTCTTTAATTTTCATATTTATTTTGTTTAAATCAAAATATCCCAAGTCAAATATTAGATCTAAACTGTCTTAACTTTGGACGCAAAGCATTGCTACAATGTAGTTATAACGCGTTCGAATCAATTTTAGCAAAATAATAGTTTTTGGAGACTTGAAATGGTATTCTTTGCAATTCCGCTTTACTTTAAAACAATTATGTTAAAAAGAGGTATACGTCTTCGAACTCAATATTCTGTCAAGACCACATAAGTATTATTTCCCTCCTTTTTTTATCCCCCCCCCCCCCCCCCCCCCCCCACCCCAACCTTTTTTTTTTTTTTTCAAATCCAACCCCGAGGCGCCCTGCATAAAATCAACATTCTTCTCTTTAAGGAAAGATTGCCGTTAGACTGTAGGGTGCAATGTCCTTGGTGCAATGTCCTTAGAGCGCATTGAGAAGGCGGTGTGTCCACCTGCACACTGCACATCTATCCAAGAATGTGGAGGAGGAGTAAGCATACACAGTATTGTATATACTAGAGGTAGACCATTCACCCCTGTTTGACATTCACATTGATAATGATCAAAAGATCTTGAAAGAAAAATTGGATTGAGCTGGGGCTGGTTGGAGAAAAAGAGGAGGGATCGGATATAAAGAAAGAGAGTGAGACAGACAGGCAGACAGGCAGGCAGACATACAGAGAGCAAATGTGCAAGTTCTGATGATAACATAAAGCAGAGAGGGAGGCACATGTGAATGGTCTAATAGGGATAGAAATACAAACAGATCGGGAGATAGATGATTCAGTTCCGGTACCTTGGTGGAAAGATGAAAAGATTGAGATATACGGATAGGTAGATTGGCTGATTGATTGATGGATCGATCGATTGATTTAGCAAAATAATTTTAAGATTTAAACATAAACTAAAACAGAGAGCTACAAAAACAAGTTTAGCTTACGTAAAGATTGGAAGAGACAAGACATGTCGAGAGTCACGCACTTGGATATTTTGAAAAGACAGTTTGGCAAACTGGAGCTGCAAGGCTTATTTTTCTCCATCTCGATACAGCTCTCGTAACTATCTGGCATTATCTGGTATTTACTTCATTAATAAGAAATGGCCATTAATCGTGACTCCAGTATTTTTGACATTGAAGACCATCACGACTTTAGCTAGTTACTAACGAGGAGCTTTGAATGAAAAACATTTTGTTGATAAATGTGACGTCAAAGCAGTGTGGCGCTCATTTTTTGCTGGTTCTTAGGACAAGGAAAGATTGCGAGCAGTGAGCTCTAAAGCTTCCATGATTGGTCTAATTGCCGTGATTGCTGTTTTGTTCTGATGGCAAGTAAATATATATCTATTATACCGTATCCTTAGGTTGATTTGTTTTGCTTCTATAACGAGATAGGTATTAGTGAAATGTGCACTCGAAACGTCACGCAGTCTAGCTAATAATGGATATAGTAATGACAACAACAACAGCAACAAAAACAATAACCATTATAATGTGATTAAGAATAATAATATAAATAGTATTTAAAACAACAAGGACGACAACAACAACAACGATAATAATAATAATAATAATAATAATAATAATAATAATAATAATAATAATAATAATAATAATAATAACAATAACAATATTAGTAATAATAACAACAATAATAATAATAATAATAATAATAATAATAATAATAATAATAATAATAATAATAATAATAGTAGTAAGTAGTAGTAGTAGTAGTAGTAGTAGTAGTAGTAGTAGTAGTAGTAGTAGTAGTAGTAGTAGTAGTAGTAGTAGAAGTAGTAGTAGTAGTAGTAGTAGTAGTAGTAGTAGTAGTAGTAGTAGTAGTAGTAGTAGTAGTAGTAGTAGTAGTAGTAGTAGTAGTAGTAGTAGTAGTAGTAGTAGTAGTAGTAGTAGTAGTAGTAGTAGTAGTAGTAGTAATGATAATTATAATAAACTGAATTATGCCTACTTAGAAGTATAATATATTGATATTGGCTGTATCAGATCATAAATGCAGGCCATGTCCACAAAAAAAAAAGGAAGCGAAATTTGGTTTTAAGACAGGGAACAGTTTTGCAATAATGAAATGTAAAAGATAACTAGATTTTTGGGTATGCCTAAAAGCATTCGGAGTTAAACTATTGTTAAATGAAGAATAGTGTTATGACTTTCTTCGGTAAAATACGAAAGATATCGGTATGAAAAAAGGTGAATTTTATGGAGAGTGTTGATAACAATGACGATGACCACACACCAAGTGTAGGACTGGGAAACAAAACTCTGATTTTCTACCGCATGCTGTCAGGTTTATACCATGACTTTCTATAATATTTCTTTCAGGAAAGCCAAGGGGAACGGATTGTAATAAGCTGGGTGAAATATCGAGGTAAGGATTTTTCATAAAGGATATTTTTGTCCTAGGTCATTGAATTTGTACGTGGGTGCTCTTTGCCTGGCATCTAGCGCATATATTTAAGTAAGGACGAGGCAGTTAATCTTATACTGGGCAAACTGAGTGATTCTGAAAGAGCTGGAGTTTCTAAATGATTTATTTCGCTAGTTTTGTAAAAAACAATAATGAGGTGCAGAGGTCTTGTTTAGTTATCAGGAAAGAAAGGAAAAGCTGTTTTGTGGCATCTTTACTTATTTAGGGTCTTAGAGAAATTGATGATACACTACTTTTTGCTGGTGTGTGTTTAAAAAAATCATTTTACAAATACTTTCATGTTCTTTGTAAGGTATCCGCCTTCTTTGATAACACAAAGGCAAACCCATTTGAACGCGTCTAGGGATGTGAGAGAATTATAAAAGCACACATCTGATTCACTGCCCAATGCCAGTCTCTGGTGTCATATGAAGGCCTGTCCTCGCCCATTTTGAGGTCGTTTAACCCTTTCATTGCCCGATGCAGCACTTCCGGCAAGTGGTCGCAAAAGAGCTCCTATTTTCGTCTCCGCGGAAACACTTGGCCACTCTCGGGCTGCGTTCACTAGGTCATTGTGTCAAGAGGGAAACGCATCATTACCGAATAACCTATCTGGAACCATATCAGCTTAAAATGGAGCCATGCTTTCTCAGGTTTGGCACTTTGATGAACACGGAAGTACAGTTTATATCTCCACCGAGACCACAATGTGGTGACCCATTAGAGATAAATATAGTGCTCGATCATAATTATGTGGTGAAAAAGTGACCTCCAAAATAAAGTAAAAAAATCTAGATTCTAGGTAAAGATGGGTAAGTGGAGGCATATCATATCTGGATTATTTAAGGAAAAGGATAGGTATCAAGACAATTAGCCTCTTTAATACACAGACGCTCCCCAGCCTCGGAAAATCGATACCAGTTTTGAAGCCTCCTCCTCTCTCTCTCTCTCTCTCTCTCTCTCTCTCTCTCTCTCTCTCTCTCTCTCTCTCTCTCTCTCTCTCTCTCTCTCTCTCTCGCTCTCTCTCTCTTGCTCGCTCTTTAACCCTATTTATTTTTCACTAAAAAAATGTAAAAACTAAACTAAATTAAACAAAATAGTGTCCGAGTTATTAAATTAAAAAAAAACCTGATGAATTGTTATGATGTTAAGATTGATGTTGAGATCAAGATATTCAATCATTTTGACGTGTTAGGCCTATACTATCAAATTATCAAAGATGTAACCAAGATAAGATTCAGGAGATGTACCCTAAACTTTTTCGATTAAATGAGTTATCATGAAGCTCCTAATAATTAGATTGTTTAGGGGTTTTTTTTCATACTCTCTTTTGCGATGGTTTTTTTGTTGTTGTTGTTTTGTTTTTTTTTTGAGAATTTTTTGCTAACTGATAAAATCAAGCCTTCGCGCCACTATTTTAAATAGCATATTTAGCCAATTGATACACTGAGAATTTGCACTAATCATTTTCTGGGCGAACTTCTTCACAGCTTACATTGTGATAGATATTCACACTTCCCCTTTCCAAAACCTAATAACTTACATCATTCAGACTAATATTCTAGATTTTTTTATTCTAAAACTAAAAATTTGTAGAACGCCTTTTAATTTACGTAAAGGCTTACCCTCTAAGCAAAATGAATTTGTTGACCAATCTTTTTCACGAATTTCCTCTCCCCGTCTTTCCTCTGTTGACACATCATAAGAAATTTCCTGGAGGGCTGACAGGATTTAAACCTCTTCGACAACGAATTTTTTCCCTGCCGTTTCGCCCGAACTACTTGTACCAGGAAAGGCGAAACCGAAATATCTCTTTCTCTTCCCCCCCTTTCCCCCTTCTCTCTCTCTCTCTCTCTCTCTCTCTCTCTCTCTCTCTCGGTCTCTCTCTGTCTCTCTCTCTCTCTCTCTCTCTCTCTCTCTCTCTCTCTCTCTCTCTCTCTCTTTCTTTCGCTCTAGCTATCTTTTTCAAATCCAAGATATGGTACAGACAAACATCCTTTTTACTTAGAAAATGCCTGGTATAAAGTCAGTTAAACTTGCACAAGTCCATGAAGTAAAGGAGACAAGATTCGGGTTTCCCATTTCACGACCTTTAACTGCCTTTTTATGTTTTTCTTTTTCTTTTCTCTCAATTTTTTTAACACTCTTGCCAATTTACGCAACGCATAGCGTGCCAAAAATAAAATGTTAAAATTGTGTCTTTTAAAGGTTGGGGTTCTTCCTCAACCTCTTAATGTGAATTTTCCTTTCTTTTTTTTTTTTAAATTCAGAATTGTTAGTTGGGAAAACTATAAAAAAAATTTTCTTCTTCTTCTTCTTCTTCTTCTTCTTCTTCTTCTTCTTCTTCTTCTTCTTCTTCTTCTTCTTCTTCTTCTTCTTCTTCTTCTTCTTCTTCTTCTTCTTCTTCTTCTTCTTCTTCTTCTTCTTCTTCTTCTTCTTCTTCTTCTTCTTCTTCTTCTTCTTCTTCTTCTTCTTCTTCTTCTTCTTCTTCTTCTTCTTCTTCTTCTTCTTCTTCTTCTTCTTCTTCTTCTTCTTCTTCTTCTTCTTCTTCTTCTTCTTCTTCTTCTTCTTCTTCTTCTTCTTCTTCTTCTTCTTCTTCTTCTTCTTCTTCTTCTTCTTCTTCTTCTTCTTCTTCTTCTTCTTCTTCTTCTTCTTCTTCTTCTTCTTCTTCTTCTTCTTCTTCTTCTTCTTCTTCTTCTTCTTCTTCTTCTTCTTCTTCTTCTTCTTCTTCTTCTTCTTCTTCTTCTTCTTCTTCTTCTTCTTCTTCTTCTTCTTCTTCTTCTTCTTCTTCTTCTTCTTCTTCTTCTTCTTCTTCTTCTTCTTCTTCTTCTTCTTCTTCTTCTTCTTCTTCTTCTTCTTCTTCTTCTTCTTCTTCTTCTTCTTCTTCTTCTTCTTCTTCTTCTTCTTCTTCTTCTTCTTCTTCTTCTTCTTCTTCTTCTTCTTCTTCTTCTTCTTCTTCTTCTTCTTCTTCTTCTTCTTCTTCTTCTTCTTCTTCTTCTTCTTCTTCTTCTTCTTCTTCTTCTTCTTCTTCTTCTTCTTCTTCTTCTTCTTCTTCTTCTTCTTCTTCTTCTTCTTCTTCTTCTTCTTCTTCTTCTTCTTCTTCTTCTTCTTCTTCTTCTTCTTCTTCTTCTTCTTCTTCTTCTTCTTCTTCTTCTTCTTCTTCTTCTTCTTCTTCTTCTTCTTCTTCTTCTTCTTCTTCTTGTTCTTCTTCTTGTTCTTCTTCTTCTTCTTCTTCTTCTTCTTCTTCTTCTTCTTCTTCTTCTTCTTCTTCTTCTTCTTCTTCTTCTTCTTCTTCTTCTTCTTCTTCTTCTTCTTCTTCTTCTTCTTCTTCTCCTTTTTTTTCTCCTCGAAACGGTTAAGGAAAAAAATTGTAACAGCGTGTTTTATGCAAAGCATAAACCAAAGTAGAAATTAGAAATTTAATGAAATCCTTCCTAAATACTTTCATCCAGTTATCAAGTAGCTTTTAAACTCGATGAAAAGGGGAAAAAAAAGAGTTTTTTGTTTTTTTTTAATTGCTGTTTTATCAAGGAAATGTGGTTACCAGCATAATGATGAAATTTTTTCTGACATTCTATGATGACTTATGAGAAAATTGAGTGGGCAGAAATACTTATTTTAAGTAGTATGAAAATTCCGAGGCGTTCGTTCATGCGACCTTTCTGACGTAAGGAGGCCGTCATTGATAAGATCTATATTTATGTTGTCCTGAGAAAGGTGGGTATTGTGGTGGGGTTTTTCCACCACTTGTTACTTGAATTAGATTCAGGCTATCTGTGAAGTGATTGTTGTGCCCTAGTCTTCCAGATATACTATCAACCTGAGTCAGGCACTCGTAAGCTGAGTGAATGCATGAAAAAACCGAAAGAATAAAGGCTTGCGAAAATCAGCTCGCCATATTGACCACTGTTATGCCAAGGCCTTCTTCATAGTTATGGCCTTAGTTATGCCATTACATTAATACAATTTTAGTCGCAGACATACAGATACTCCATTAAAAACCGGCTAGCGGCAAAAGCCAAAAAAAAACCCTGGACTCAAATTCATACGTCATCTTCTATATTTAGCATTGCTAAGTTGCCGGCAGGTTCTCACAAAGAGCTTTTTTTATTTCTTCTGTTAATCATTCTTCGGTTGAAAGGTTAAAGAAAATAGACGGGCCTAAAGCTAAAGAATAAAGTTTGTTTATTTTTGGGGCTGATCCGTCTTTGATAAGACTGCTTTGTGAACTTTACCAGGTGTAGAGCCTTTATTCGTTCTTCCAATGGTGCAAAATATCTATACCTTAAGGCTTATTGATATGCAACAGAAAGTTTTGCAGCACAGGGAGTAGCTGGTTTGGGATAAAGGAAAGAAACACAAATTTGAAAAAAAATTTACATCACTCCAACCAATCCGTTCAGATTTTGAAAATAGCAAAATTATCAAGATTTATTTTCCTTTTTGACACTTTGTGACACTTACATAACGCACAGGACGTTCTTTCCGAAAATTATTTTTAAAAAAAAATCTTTCCACCCTTGCTTTGAAACAAGCAGGTCTTAATAAACGAAGTTTGAAACGGGGCAATCGATTCCAAAAATTTAAGAAAATTAAAAAATTAGTGATTTGACTTTGTTGATGGTATGTTAAGTTCTTTTGGCGTGTATAACAGCACTCGGGATTATACTAATTTTTTTTACAGGTTTCTTTTAAAAAAAAAATGATGTATAACAAAATTTACCAAATTGTTATAAATTCAATGGTTTTATGCAAACTTAATGGAATTTACAATGGAGATGTAGGGAAATTAGACCCTATCGTTTTTGAATAGAGGGATCTTACATCTCTTAATTGGTCTTAAGTAGGAAGCTAGAGGTTTTGCCCATCAATTCACTTATTTATAAAAAAATAAAAAAAATAAACAAAATAAAAACAAATTTTAAAACAAAAACAAACAAAAAAACCCTCCAAGTCTGCCTGGTGAATTAATTCGAAACTGTGTTTTTTTTTTAATCCTGTTCTTAAATTTTGTTGTTGTTTGTAAGTTTTAAAAATTTAAATAAAGCTGAGCGGACCTCATTAAAATTGGACTGCTCAACAGAATTAGGAAAGTTGAAAAGAAGGCTCCAATTACGAATATTAAAACAGTTAAAAAAAGATCAGATTCCTACGGTCTTCTATTGGTGAAACAACTTTTTGTCATAATTTTCTTTTCGATTAAATATTCAAACTGAAAAACAAGTGCACTGGCGCAGGTTATATGCCAGAGTGCAAACTTTCAAGCAACTTGAGCAATAACTATATGTTGTCAGATTTGATTGTTGAAATTTGAACCGGTTTTTTAAGCCCCGGATGAAGATAGCAATGTTTAAAGTAATAAAACGCGGACAAAATGCTATAACCTTATCTAGTGGTAGTATTTCACTAACTCCAGATTTGAAAAACAGGAAGAGCTGATTCCCTGCCACATCATCATTGACCTTGTGACTGCTCATCCGGTTACAAAACAATAATTTCGTATACTTTTAGGACATGATTTTCCTTGTTGATGAATCGAAAACATCAGACGCTTTACGAATTTGTTGTTACTGTTCACAATGTCGAAAATGTCAAAATGGAAGAAATATGAGTTGAAATCGGCTAGTGATCAGATACTTCCCACAACCAATAAGATCTCGCAAGTTCCCACCACATACATCTGAGAAGGTCATTAATATAAAACACATATTTCAGTTTCTTCACAGGTTTTTTTTCTTTCTGGATTCATAACAGACAGACAGACAGACAGACAGACAGACAGACAGACAGACAGACAGACAGACAGACAGACAGAGAGAGAGAGAGAGAGAGAGAGAGAGAGAGAGAGAGAGAGAGAGAGAGAGAGAGAGAGAAGTATATGATGAGCATCAGCTCAAAAAACTTCCGGAACCAAGTTAGGCGAACTAAGAAATTTAAACTCAGCAAAGTGTAAAATATCTGTTATGTAAAGAATGTATTTCTTGGATTTTTCAAAATAAATTTTATTATTATTGTTTAGAGTCGTGAAAGTTACACAATCAGAAAAATCAAAATAAGAACCTTCGAGCTTTCACGTAGAATACTCTCGCCCACGCAATGTTGTTAAGTTTTTTTTTTACCCCGGAAGCACATGATGGGTTCATACTTTCGTAGCCGCCTCATCCTGTTAAATCTGGCCTCGTTTTGACATTATTGTAAACGTATACTTCTTGGAAGCTGGGTCCTCTTGACCCACGCTTCTGTCTGGAAGTCGTCCTTTGTTACTCTTAAATGTTTCATATCCGATGCACTTTCCGCTCACACAACCGCTACTTTCACAGTCTCATCCTCCGCTCACCTAAAAGCTTCCTGATTTTTTCGTGTTGGGAGCTGAAAAGTAACATATCAAATGTGAACAATAATCTTAAATATCGCTTCCTTTGCAGTGGCGCAACGATTGATTTTTTCCCGCTCGCAGAATTTTTTTTTTTTTTTTTTTTGTTCTTTAATAAATTATTTTCCCTTAATTCTCAAAGTCGTCCTTTAACTAACTTGCCTAGCAAGATGCTGTCAATGGAAAAACAATGCCACTGATATATAAAAAAATATATATATATCTTTTGCTTCGCAAATTTGTTTTATAAAACTTTATGTAATTTATGAACATGTTCAGGCAATAATAAGATTTTTAAAAGTTTTATTTGGTCTTAATGAGAGAAGCTCTTGAAATGACTCTTAAGACAACGAGATAGAAAAAAAAAAAAAAAGAAGGAGATAACGATAATGAATGGACAGAAATGGGGAAGGCGCAAGAGAGAGTCCGATAGAGGGAGAGAAATATATTTGCGTAGTTATTACAGAGTGAGAGAGCACGAGAGAGACAGACAGACAGGCAGACAGACAGACCGACACAAAGAGGGCCAGGCAGAGAGAGAGACAGAGAGAGACAGACAGACAGGCAGACAGACAGACCGACACAAAGAGGGCCAGGCAGAGAGAGAGAGAGCACGAGAGAGACAGACAGAAAGACAGACAGACCGACACAAAGAGGGCCAGGCAGAGAGAGAGAGAGCACGAGAGAGACAGATAGACAGGCAGACAGACAGAAAGACAGACAGACCGACACAAAGAGGGCCAGGCAGAGAGAGAGAGACAGAGAGAGACAGACAGACAGGCAGACAGACAGACCGACACAAAGAGGGCCAGGCAGAGAGAGAGACAGAGAGAGTGAGACGGAAATGAAGGACAGACATAGGCAATGACGACAAGCGGATGTTTCAATTATTGATATTCTTAATTTCTGTCTTTTAGCGTTGTAACTATCTTTTGTCAAAATACGATTTAATTTCAAGAATCGAGTGACTTAAATTTTTCGTCACCACTATTCTTCATGAAGTAAAAAAACTTTCCTGGTTATTTAAATCAATGCAACTGTAACTATCTTGTTGTATTTTACTCCTCCTAGAAGAGGTACAAAATTATGGACCATGATAAAAAGTTTCCTTTTTGAAGTTTAAGCAGATCAGGCGAATTACAATGAGAAAAGGGGATTTGGTCACTGAAATTTGAGAACAATTTATAAAATATCTTTAGTGGTTTTGAAACGTTATAAACTTAATACTACCATGTGTCATCTTAAGGGCAGAAATAAAGAAAATTATATAACAAAGAAAGTAAAAAAAAAATATCAGTAAAACTCATATAATTTAATATAATTGTGATCTTTATGAAAGGGTAGGGCTTCACCTGGTATGTTAGCTAGGTTGTTACAAAATAATTTGGAACTTCGCATTTCCAAAAACAGAAAAGTTAGTTACTACAACAACAACTACTACTACCACAATAATAATGATAATAATAATAATAATAATAATAATAATAATAATAATAATAATAATAATAATAATAATAATAATAATAATAATAATGATGACGATGATGATGATGATGATGATGATGATGATAATAATAATAATAATAATAACAACAACAGCAACAACAACAACAACAACAACAACAACAACAACAACAACAACAACAGCTACGATGATGATGATGATGATGATAATAACTACGTATTGAAGGAGTATACAGCTAGCTGGTTTTGTTTGTTTTTTTCATCTCAGCCTAGTTATACACTTTTGAGACAGTCACGCGAGCTGTAAGCCAAATAAATATAAACAAAATAACAATGCGTGCCTGCCTTGTTTCTTTCAGAAGTTGCTAATCCTATCTTAGATTCAAAGACAACTGCCTGGAACCAAAATATTAAGAAGAGAATTGAAATCGTCCTTGCTTGGTGATGTCACAGACTATATTTTTACGAAAGCAGCCTATAAGAAAAGTGTACAGACCTGTCAGTGTCAGAGATGGATACAAATTAATGAGCAACAAGAGATGTAATTTTGCTCGCAACAGCAGCAGCTCACGCATCATCGTAGTTAAGGAAGGTAATAAGACATCAACGACAGTGGTAATTTGCTCTGCGTCGAGAAGCAGTCTTGTGTAATGGATGATGTGGCACCTCATCAGAAACTGAATCAAACAGAAATACATTTATTTGCTCTGCGTCGAGAAGCAGTCTTGTGTAATGGATGATGTGGCACCTCACCAGAAACTGAATCAAACAGAAATACATTTATTTGCTCTGCGTCGAGAAGCAGTCTTGTGTAATGGATGATGTGGCACCTCACCAGAAACTGAATCAAACAGAAATACATTTATTTGCTCTGCGTCGAGAAGCAGTCTTGTGTAATGGATGATGTGGCACCTCATCAGAAACTGAATCAAACAGAAATACATTTATTTGCTCTGCGTCGAGAAGCAGTCTTGTGTAATGGATGATGTGGCACCTCATCAGAAACTGAATCAAACAGAAATACATTTATTTGCTCTGCGTCGAGAAGCAGTCTTGTGTAATGGATGATGTGGCACCTCATCAGAAACTGAATCAAACAGAAATACATTTATTTGCTCTGCGTCGAGAAGCAGTCTTGTGTAATGGATGATGTGGCACCTCACCAGAAACTGAATCAAACAGAAATACATTTATTTGCTCTACGTCGAGAAGCAGTCTTGTGTAATGGATGATGTGGCACCTCATCAGAAAACTGAATCAAACAGAAATACATTTATTTGCTCTGCGTCGAGAAGCAGTCTTGTGTAATAGATGATGTGGCACCTCATCAGAAACTGAATCAAACAGAAACACATTTATTTGCTCTACGTCGAGAAGCAGTCTTGTGTAATGGATGATGTGGCACCTCATCAGAAACTGAATCAAACAGAAATACATTTATTTGCCAAGCTGAAGCCCAAAAGATGAAGTTTAGATGAATGGAGAAAATTTCTGCGCTTTGCTGTCCGACTGATGAAGCGACTGATGAACCAGATACAAACAATAATTAATGTGATTGTTTAGGTAGGGATGAGATGATAACACCGGTTTTTTGAGGTTTTTGTATTACACAGGAAAAAGGTACATGCTAAAGGATTGAATAACCACAAGTAAGAATGTGAATTTAAGATAAGAGAGGGAGAGAGAGAGAGAGAGAGAGAGAGAGAGAGAGAGAGAGAGAGAGAGAGAGAGAGAGAGAGAGACGGACAGACAGACAGACAAACAGACAGACAGAGAAAGAGAGAGCGAGAGAGAAAGAGAGAGAATGAGTGTGAGGTTTGTGTGTGAGGGACAGCGAAAGGGAGACAGAAAGATAGAGGGAGGAAGAGAGAGAGAGAGAGAGAGAGAGAGAGAGAGAGAGAGAGAGAGAGAGAGAGAGAGAGAGAGATCAAACAAAAAACTGTGAATTATATAAGCATCTTTTTTTCAATTTTTCTGTGCACTTTAAGTCTAGAGGTAGTTTAATTTTATTCTGTTTTGTTATTTTTTTGCCGAGATGAAAGATGGCAAGCTGTGCTGTGACAGAGAGTAATTCTTGACCGTAACATTTGTCTGTAACACAGTCTGAGGTCGATGAAAAGATATGAAACACTAACGTGAAGGCCATATGCAAAATAAGCTGGGTTTATTTTGGAAAAAAAAATGAATTTTCTTTCTGAATTCATTCTTTACATTCTGTAGTCTGGGCCTAAGAAAGCTGGTTGCTGGTTTTCAAATGTAGAGGAATAGCATAGAAAATCTTTTCCACATTGCATCGGATTGTATTTCATGCAGGTCGTTTTGACCCCTTCAAAAATGTTAGTTATTCAATTGCATTTCTTTTCCTTTTTTTTTCGTCGGTTGCGACTTCAGGTCTTTCTTATTAGATGGATGCCTATAAAAGAGCAAGAGCTTTTTTTTTAATATAAGAAAACATCATTCGTCGTCGTCATTATTATGATCATCATCATCATCATCATCATCATCATCATCATCGTCATCATAATTATTGATATTACTACTACTACTACTACTACTACTACTACTACTACTACTACTACTACTACTACTACTACTACTACTACTACTACTACTACTACTACTACTACTACTACTACTACTACTACTACTACTACTACTACTACTACTACTACTACTACTACTACTACTACTACTACTACTACTACTACTACTACTACTACTACTACTACTACTACTACTAATACTACTACTACTACTACTACTACTACTACTACTACTACTACTACTACTACTGCTGCTGCTGCTGCTGCTGCTGCTGCTGCTACTACTACTACTACTACTACTACTACTACTACTACTTCTACTATTATTGTTATTATTATTATTATTATTATTGTTATTATTATTATTATTATTATTATTATTATTATTATTATTATTATTATTATTATTATTATTATTATTATTATTATTATTATTATTATTATTATTATTATTATTATTATTATTATTATTATTATTATTATTATCACCATCATCAACATTTTAAACACAAAAAAAAATAATAATTTATGGCCAATTACAAGGTGCCAATGACAACTATCAGGTACATAAGCAAATAGGTAATCAAGTACATTTCGAATGGATGGGATAGGCTATACACTCATTAGAATATATGTACGGAAGCTAACACCGTGTAAAACTAAAAGTGCTCAGGCGTTAAAAAATGCTGGACCATGTAGTAGAAATCTCGATCAAAACAAGATGACACCTGATAGCGGGAAGAATGAGTGGGTTGAATCGAACAGACCACACCTATCTGTCGTTAGACCCGCACAGGTAGCACTACTGGTAGGTGTGGGACGCTGCCCTGGTTCACCTGGTGCATGGATCAGGGCAGAAGTGCGGTTCAGGCGAGACCCAACCTCTTTATCATCTATTGAATTATGAAGTGACACGGTTCGCCAATGGAATTTATCTCGTGAGCCCAGAAAGTCTATCAGTATGCGTTTTGTCAGGCGAGTCCCAACCTCTTTATCGATGGGGCATCTTCCCCAAGCAGTTATCCCAACACAAAGGACCCCGGCGCACAGGAGCATAGTATGTTTCAGTCGGTGATTGTGATCAGCATAACTGTACTCGGTGAACTCTAGATTCGTAGACCAGTGATTTTGGTCCGGTTAAAAATTCTCTGACAAGCTCGTCGTAGAGTTAAAATAGACTGCGGCACATTCAGCACGATGTAAATATCTTAAATATTATCTTTCCTCTTACAAAAGAACTCTGAGTATAATTTTTTTTTAAAGTAGATTTTGTTTTTCTTTTTCTTTTCTTTTCTTTTCTATTTTTTTTTTTTTTTTTTTTTGGGGGGGGGGGGGGGAGGGGGCGCTGCGGCGATTGCAGGACAAAAACATACCGATTTCGATACAAAATTTCTACACGTAAACTTTCACAATTTTCTTTTCTAAAACGGTAGAGAAACATCTCGCAAATTTACTACAGTAATGCAATTTTTCTAAAATCAACAATGATTCTTGTGAGATCTGCATTGAGGCCGCTCTAAAAAACAATGTTTTAAAATTCTGCCTCTACTTTATGGAGAGCTATCTCAAATAGTTTAACCTCTGTCGGGCCGAGCAAGGAAGGTTAAGTGAAGTCCAAATTCCTAATTTCATAGGAACTCGTGTAAAAACACCAACGAAAAAAGAATTTAGACAATGATGTCAAAACAAGCTCGTTCCCCAGACCCAAGTACAGTAACTGTTAACTATGAAGAAAGTAGAGACAGATTAAGATGGAAAAAGTCAAAGAAAAGAGGAAGAGAAAGAAAGAGAGAGAGAGAGAGAGAGAGAGAGAGAGAGAGAGACAGACAGACAGACAGACAGACAGACAGACAGACAGACAGACAGACAGACAGAGAGAGAGAGAGAGAGAGAAAAGTGTGATAATTGATAAAAATATTTTTGATAAACGAAGACCTTTTTCTTTCAGTTAGAACTAAAAAATGATTAATGAAGTACACAACAACTCTTTGAAACTTATGCCTGTGCCTGGATTTAAAGTCTAAACTGCGATAAGAAAATTAACCGATCAAGAGGCGGGTGAAGTAGTGTGTATTAAACCAGTAAGTATTAGCTCATAATATGGTCAATAAATCCTTCAAGTGCAAAGACATCAAGATCTGGGTGCGCCGATCATGATCACGTGTCAATGTTGCTATGTCACGACTATTTTTAGGGTAGTATTACTACTAAGACAACCAGTAAAATAATACCTGAAGACAGCACACACTTTGAAACATACATAATTATAACAAATGGATTTTTGTCTACCTAGTAAGAATGTATTGAACATAACAGAATCTAGATCTAGAGCTCTTTGTCTACTCGATTTACCCCTTGAGGCACCATGCCAGCTGATGTTTAAACAAGAACAATTTCGTCACATTTTGAAATACTTTTCTTCCTGAACGTATTCTTTCCCTCGCCTTTTCTCTTTAACTTCTTTAATCAGAACAAATTTGACATTTCGAGTTTGAACAGCTTCAAGAGATAATTCATCATGGCATTCTATGCTTATTTGCTTGCACTTTCACTATCCACACCCTGCTGTACCCTTTATCACCGTAATTATGTTCCTAACTTATTGTGCGATATAAATTATTCACGATTGTTCGCTCAGGGACATTTCAGGGCGTATTGCACTTCTTGCTCGTTATGTCTCTTTTGTTATTGTTCAAGAAGAAAACATGCTTTACAATTCTGAAATACGTTTAATGCAATTATAAGATTTTTTTTAAATAACAGATACATGTTCACGTACATCTGAATTTTTGTTTTATTTATTAAAACCTCCCCCCTTCACCACACACACACACCTACCCCAGCTCCATCTCCCACCAAATCTTTCATAGCTAATATTTTCATTTATTTTTACTTTTCGAATCACCCAAAACACTCATGATGCTTCGCATTCTGTTTTGATAATAAAACCGTTGTAATACAATCAAGAGAGTGATCAAAGTGTCAAATTTTATCTGGTGCTCCAGAATAGTTTATTGTTCCAGTGTTTCATTGGGAAAGGTGATAACGAAATTCCTTACAATACAATTTCTTTTATTAGAAGAAATCTTTAGTCGAATGGCGTCGGAGGCAAAAACACTTGCAGTTTTAAATTTTTAACCTCCGTCTTATCTCGTCTCATTATTATTTTCCTCCAGAAGAGATAATGCGAAGAAGTTTGAGGCAAAGCAAAACATAAATTTTTAAATTTTGAGGTTGGTCCTTGTTAAAATCTGTTGTAACATTTTTGCTATGGAGATAGAATTTTAATTTGTTAATTTTTTTTTTTTGCTATAAAGATATGTCTGTAACGTTAATCAGTAGGTTTAGTTCATAACAGAAAGTTTCAGGCAATTTTTTTCTTTTTGTTTTTTTTTTTTTTGAATTGCGCTTTTCGCATTTGGCCCCAAAATCTTTCATACGAAATGTAGTTACTGTAATGTAAAAAAGAAAAGAACCTCAAGGCGTTCTGAGCCAAAGAGGCACATTTTAAGGCGTGCACATTCTTCTTTAGGCGTCTGCCCTAGAGCATCATAAGCCTTAGTTTCTATGACTTTCTGTTGTTGTTTTTTTTCTTTTTGCCCTTTCTTCCTTCGATTTCCAAGTCTTGCATTTTTCAATACATTAACGATGATAGAACATGTATTTTGTTTTAAAATAGTAGTCCATTATTTTCCGATTTCATATCTCTATTTCCTAGCCCAGATTTTGATGTCCCGCTTTAAGTTAGCACTTGGTCAAGTTGATCTTGCCTTAATGTCAGTGTCAACGATCCCTTGACTCATTCGAACTGTAATAGAAGGAATTCTCCGTCTTTTCAGCATCATGCCTAGAACTTTTAAAAGTCATTTAATGTGTTGCGTTTAGCTTTCACGGGTTTTGTTTGCAAAATGTTTTTGTCACTCATCATCATTATCATCATCATCATCATCATCATCATTAATGTTGTTGTTGTTTTTGTAGTAGTTATTATTAT